>JXXA01000056.1:0-12864 GCA_000956255.1 Anopheles punctulatus | reverse complement strand
CACACGTTATAGAAGAAACTAATATTTTCTATGAAATTGATTATTGTTTTGCTTTTCTTGCTCTCACTAGTCTAGTGCTGAGTGTCTGCAGTCCATCTGTTGCCATTTAATATACATACCTTTACAATCACTTCCACCGAGAAAGCAGTAACGGCCAGTAACCATGTGGAGGGCGAGTGACTAGACCAGAGGACGGCTAGTAATGATCCGGGCGCAATTAGAAGGAAAGCACACACTATTAATGCCCGTGCGTGTCTCTTGCTGTGAAATGCAAACATGCCCCAATAACGAGGCGAGTGAACAAAACATTAAAAACAAATCTTTAGGTGAAGACTGTGAAGATGGGTAGTGTTATTATGGTACGGAAGGATCGAAACTTACCGTGATGGATTGCGGGCAGCACTCAGTGACATTAGTATGGGTGCAACAATGTTGTGCAAAAAGTGCAACAAAGCCGTAACTAGCAGACACATATTGCGACACAACCGAATGATGCGTTTGTCTGGTGACAATGATGTGAGCCCTGTTTGTAGGGCCAAAATGTAGAACAGTATCGCTGAGACTGTACCGATCGATTTATCTTCGTCGTAATCCTCGGACAGCAGAAATAGCTGAAACATCTTGCCAATGTAGTGGCATATGAGGGAAATAATGCTGGTCATCCCGAGTACAGCCGTCAAGGTTTCGCAGCCGCTGACTAGCACACTCTGCACGGTGGCAGCAAAGCGCAGTGGAGCTTCCGAAGACATTAGCAAGCTGATGAGGTGCTCGGATAGTCGAATGGTCCAAAAAACGCGCAGCACGCAGGGTACGTTCAATCGTTGCCACTCATTCTCGATCAATGTGGCGATGCCGAAGTTGCCAGCAAAGTTACGCGCATGTTGGTACCCGCTGAGGATCGTTTTCACTACATCGAACGATGAACTCCAAAGGGCAATTTTGGAGAGTGCCAGCGGTAGGATAGCGGCAAATGCAGGGGAATGTTTGAGCACGACCGTTGGCAGTGGCAGCATCGCTAGCAACAGTGGCATCAGGAAGCTAAACGGAAGCGCCTTTTGTGTTATTTTGTGCCTATAAAATACAAAACAAATAGGATTGCTATAGAATGGAGTCATGACGGTAACGGTATGAATACGATAAACTACCGTGGTCCCAAATGAATGTAGGCGAAAATAACGCCCATCAGCCATTGAGCAAGCAAGTGCGGCAGTATCGAGACAAGAACACCTCCAGGGTCTAGCAAACGGTCCATTTTAAGCGACAGCACATCCTCCAACAGACTAGGGCTGTCCGATATAACTGATAGCGCCGAAACATTACTCCAGTACGATAGGAATATTAATCCGACGGAAACGATATACATATACACGATGACTAAATGTCGGGTCCACAACATGAATACACATGCTGCACTGATGGCACCTGAGGAATATAGTGATAACGAAAAGGAAATATTGTAAGACAAATATTAATGAGAAATAATCAAATTGTGATATCAGACAAACTTCATAAAAATTAAAAACATAATGGATATCATAATTTTGTCCATTACTATGTACTATGGAGAAAAACGCATAGTCACTCTACTTTACACGCATTCTAATCTGTTTCAAATCTCAAATGCTCCTAACATTGTGCACCGATATCGTGTTCATGAGTGGAGCTGGATGTGTATAATGTAACTTAAATATGAAGCTGCTCAATTTTGTTTTATTCAAATCTTCGTTTGGTTTCATTTTGTGTGTTGTCGGTGATTTAAAGAATTTGTAATTAGATAATGAAAATATGTTTTTAGTAAGGGGATACGATTAATGTAGTAAAGAGTAAATTCATTTTGCAAGATAAGTTTGGCTCTTGAAATCGAAAACAGCTCTAAATTTGAGCTAAGACGACTTTGTGATAATACATTCTTCAGTATTATGCAGCGATAATGAATCAATTCGATTATTGTCAAAAGTTTCAATGCGCAAAAGGCTGCAACAAATTTTTATTTTTTTTTCCTCCTGTTGACGCACATTGCACCATAGACAGGTGCTCTGTACTGTTTACACTGTATGGTAATGTACCAAAACCAACCTAGTAATGGGGAAGTGTTTACGGTTTACTATTGGTGCTCATTGTGCATGTGTGAATGAGTATGTAAGTGTTTCTGCCAAACACATTAATCGCCAGCAACATCATCATGTACATGCACCACCTCTTGTTGGTTTGAGGAACTTTCAAGACGTTATCAGGAAACTTGCTGAATCATTGAACAACAGCTCCCAGCGCAATCTTCATTATGTTGTATTCATCACTCGTCTTACACACTGATATTGGCATTCACAGAGTTTACATCGTCTTTATTCGAACGTTACTTGTGCGACACCAGCTGGTTTATAAAATATGTCATCAAAAGATGGTTATCAATTATAAACAATCTAGATAACATGTGTTGGCAATCACAAACTCCACAAATGGACTCTTTGAAGAACTGTTTATGTACAGACTGTGCATCGATATAGCGGTACAGAAGCGGGTTAATCATTCATCAACTGACCGCTTGTCACGCAATGGATCACATAAAGGCCGTTCAATATAGTAAGCGATATAATTAAATAAGCAAACGAAATCCTTAACTGTAACGTGTCCCAATCGTCCTATAAAAAAACAAACTGTTACACAACACCTCTGCGGTATGTGCTAAAAAAATATATGGGATTATCACATTTTATATGCGAATTCTAGTTATATTTTTATGTGTACAATTATATTTTTTAATATCATACGTGTGTAAATTCAATCGAAACCGTTAAATGAAACATTAAAGTTGCCTGATCAAACCCTTACAGACGGACGTACTTCGTTCATAACAGAGGAAGTATGTTGCCTTGAGCATGACGAGCAATTGTCGTGGTTCATTAGCTGTTTCCCAGACGAGAAGGGTTTGAAGGTCGAGTTATAGGCAATGCAAACGCAGCTACCTGTGACGCATGTTAGTTTGATGATTTCAATTTGGCACAGATCTTCCTTAAGATTCGTTTAATTCACAAGTGTTATTTCCAGTGAATGAAATAGTTTGAAACTATAACTGTATGACTTTAACTATATCAGCCGCATTGTTTATGCACTATATCGTGACGTGAAAATAATATTTGATTAAAAAATTGATATCTGTTCTTGCACAGCCGGGAAAGAAATGAAATACAGAATTCCACGATACAGTCGATAAGGATAGCGCTACAACCTCCACAATGAAAAAGAGATAGGACTACTAAATAACCTAGATCTGAGCCAAGGCTACAGCTGTCAAGCAGGTTTGCGTATTCTTTGCAAACAGGTTGGCTGGCCGTGCAGATACTGTGGGGCAGGTTGATCATGTATAGGGTAGGGCATGGTATAGGGCACTGAAGAAATACAGTTAACGCCAGATAAATGAAGGAAACATGGATAATGGAGACGATTTTTTCATTGGTGCATCTTCCGGAGACTTGCGAATGATACAGTAAACTTCTTGCTTGCTGCAACTTACCGAAAACACAGACGACAAACTTCAGCACGGCAAGCGAAATGAATTTATATATTTCGATATTATCCTGCATCCCTCGTTCATCTTCAGGGAGCATCGCCGGTACGGGAGGATCCATATTGATGGAGGTACTGTTCGTGGCTAGGCTGGGGGTTTGCGCTATCGGAACACCCATGCCCATTTTCAGGATTTCATCGATGATAAACAGGCTCGGAACGCGCATTATTACATCCACCAGGCCGAGGACCTTCGTCCGAACCACAGACATTTTGAGTAATGACGTATTATTTGCACTTGCTGATTAAAACGTAGCTGACGGAGTTGTCAGCTTACTAGCCTCAGGCTCAGTTAAAAAGGTTAAAATTGTCGCGAACGAGGACTTATTTTGTTTGCCACCGTACACTAGCCAGGCTAAAGCAGCGTTTTAGAAGTAATTGACCAAATTGAGCTTTGTGCCTTTCATGGCCACAGCTGTGCAAGCGTTGACGGGGATGACGAAATCAATCATACTGCAACACTTTACAGAAAACTTTGCACGTACATTCTGTTCACTTAGGTAATTAGGACGCTTTTCGCAAACTTCTACTGCAGGGGTTCGCTTTCTTTGATCGACTTATCGTAATTTTGGGAAGAATGCAGAAAATACGGTTTCGTTGGTGTTTTCCTTTTCTCTGCAAACCAACCAACTGTCAGAAAGCAGGGTGTTGTGGTCAAATCTTCTGACAGCTTGATAGCTGATTATATATATATCATATTTTAATGCAATTTTTTACTAATTTTTTTTAAAAGATATTACTAGTTTGGTTACATTCTGCTTAAAACAATTAATTTATTACTTACGGAACTGATCAATGAATATGAAACTAAAAACAGATATTGTAGCACATCTTTGATGAAGTAATCTTGACAAACGTCAGAGATGTTTGTTATGGTTATTATTATTTGTTGTTTACCTTTTGTTAGTGATTTCTCAAAGAATTTTGCGGGTTTTAAGGAATTTGAACAACTAAAATACGCATGGAATCCAAATTAGATAGTTATAGGAAAACAAAACGTCGGCAAGCTTTACTGAACGATTTCAAGGATCGCTTTTACAACATGGTATCCTTTCACCAAGTGCAAACCGAAGAGAAAGCATCCCACGTCATTATCGAGGCAGATGTAAGTAAACGGGATTGTAAAATGAAAAGATGTGATTTCAACAAATAATGTTTTATTATTTTCAGAGTGAATCGAATTCAGCAGAAAATGACTCGAGTCGAGAAAGTAAAACAGGCATCAAAGTGAATACCAAAATTGTAAAACCCTTTCGCTGCCTGAAGCCAGTGCCTTCTGATACGGATGATTTGGATAGTGAGGTTGCAGATAAGGAGGAACAACCTGTAGAGAAGCCTCGTTCCTTGTTAACTTACCTGACGTACCTGGTATATTTCTTATTTTGGGCAACGCTTTATGCCATTGCAATAGAGCTTCGATTTGGAGCAGTATTTTTGATGCTTTCTGCGTTGTTTGGAATTTACTTTAACACCCGCACCAAAAAATCTCCAGGCGAAATTAGCGCGTACAGTGTGTTTAATGAAAACTGTGAAGCTATTGATGGTACTTTAAAGGCTGAACAATTTGAACGTGAAATAGGGATAAGACAGTAGCGACCATTTGGTTGGCAACGGTCTGTATTTATTCCAACGAACGGTGTTTTAAGGCTATCTTGTGAAACAAACAAACAAACAAACTGAACATTTATTGTTGATTTGAACATTGTGATTTAATACAAAATGTTATTTACTTTAAATTTTACAGTGGTTAATAAATGACTAAAGCGGCACGTATTGAAAGAAAAAGGTTAAGCGGGTTTTAAATTGCCTTATACTCTTACTGGTAAAATACTAGAGTAAGGGATTGTAAGTTTTACGTGTAATTGTAAGCAATATAACGGCTATGAAATTGCTATAGTTATGAGCAATAATGTTTGACATTGTCAAGATGATATTTTTGGATTTTTTTTTATTTGCGATTAGAAAATTTTATTTTTGCATATTAGAATGCTTCATCATTGTACACAACATTTACCTCTTGAACACAATCCTGTATGCAAGTAGCAACAGCTGACGAATGCTCATCGAACATAACCTGTGTACCGAAACTACCAAAACCAGCTTCTTTACGACTTAATTTAAATTAATTTTAACGACTAAATTTCCTTGAACACCTAGATCGGATAGTTATGGTTTTCTGATTTGTACATAGTTGAATACTACTTGTCATTGACTGTCAGTTCGATTAATTAATTTCAATTAAATCACTTAATTTGAAATGACTCCAAGAGTATTTATCTATTTTTTAATTGGAAACATCTCAAGCAACAGTAGTTGTATCAACATATTTTTTGTAACATGCAATACTATTATGTAATATGCACTAAAATTAATATAGTCGCTAATCAATAAGTGCATAATTAATATGAATTATGCTTCACGTATACACTACAAAAACAAAAAAAAATCTATGGTGAAACACGCGACGAGCTTCAATTTCATGTCTTTGGATGAGATGGATCGAACATCTCGAACACAGAGTGGCAATAATTTTCTGTGCACCTATTTTGAGATATCGCGTTAGGGCCAGCTACCTTTTGCGGTTGTCGATCAACCGGAACGATTGTCATTGTTTCCGAGATGCCCACGATAGTGCATCCTTAGCCCTATAACAAGCGACTCGAAATGATCGATTCAAGCTCGCGCATTGATTGCTGGCCGGACCAGTGCGAGCAAGGAAACTGATTAATTAAAAGCATGCTGGCAACAACCACACGACTTGTCGTTTCCCATTTTCCGGTTTACTCAAAGGTACGATGGATTCAGCTGCTCCCGGGATACTGGTCGTATCGGCACCGTCGGAGGTGTTAAATGGATGCCAAAGATTGTATTCCTTTGCCAACTACGCCACCAAAGTAAGCCTATTCAACGATCCCTTTTGCTTTCAGAACAACCAATGTTTCTTTAGCCATAGATGGAGTTTTAACCGCTGGTAGAATCAGTCCGTGCGGCGAGAAGCCGTCAGACATTTGCCGACATTTCACACATCCCATCCGGCTAATTCGAAATCAATTGATCCTCCAGGAAACGTTCCAGGAGCGAAACGTGCCGAAAAGGATTGCTCGGTTGCGTTGGGGAAGTGGTTCACGGTACCTCTACTGTCCCTTGCCAGCGATCATTTTCTGTCGCGTGTGTAGGATCTCGCTCCTGTCAATCTTCGAATTAATTAGTCAACTCTTTGCCACCCTTTCGTCACCTCCGAGATGTATGCTCTCTTATTCAATTGCTTTCTTGCAAGATCAGGACTTTCGACCACCGATGCTTTCTACACCTGAGTATGTGTGTATGTGTGTGTGTGACTGTATGCCCTCTTTGTATTCCACACGTTTTTGCGTCATCCTCAATCCTGCTTTGCACAAGAACCCAATTACGATTGAAAAGGAGAATTGCCCGTGTGCACGCGTGTGTGTTTTAGAGCATCACAAGCTGCAGCACCTTCCAGCCTGAGTGACAGTAGAACACATCAGGATGAAACCAGCGTCGCGATAGCCCTATGGTTGACCAGTGTGCGATGTGATCGTGGTTGCGATCACATCTCGCCGATGGCCATTCGTCGTGTGGTCAGCGTCAATAGGCCACCATCGCTCCGTTTCTTTCTTCCGTTTATGGAAGCGCTGTCGTTTGGTGAATATTTCACGAACTGAGACGACTGCTTGGACTTTGTCACTGCGTCCCACAGGACTTTCAGGAGAAGCGAATGGCTGTGTGTACCGCCTAGCGTAAGGTGAAATCTCTGATCGCGGCGATCGCTGTCGAGAAGACATTAGTGTGCGCATTAGAGACGCGAGTTTGTAGCGGGCTCCTTTTTCGGGGTTCCAAAGAAGATGCCGCCGATCGTCGAGAAAATGGATCGTTTTGAAACGAGTTGAGGATTTGTAGCAATTGAGGCCGATCCCTAGTTGTTAAGTACTTGCGATTGCAAAAATACTGTATCGCGTTGATCGCAAATAGAAAAAAAACGGAGCTAAAAAATAAAAAAAAAATGCTTAAAGCGACGCTACAATAAGGCTTGACAATATCGAACGCATTGTAACGAAGACACCTGGTCATCTGTTATGTTCAATTATTTGTTTACGGTAATGGTGGTGAACGAACCACGAGCATGTTTAGCAAGACGTTAAGTGGGAAGAATCCATTCGCTGCCGATAGGTGTGCAACGATGGAAGACATAGAAGGAAGGTGCGCAAATGAATCAAATTGGTTTTGTAAAGTGTTTTGCATCGACGTTCGACGCCTTGCAACGCATTTTTTTTTCGGTTCGTTCCCGCTATTGAGGATAAAAGAAACGGCTGACTTCGATCCGCTCCCGTGATTCACATGTGCGACTGCATAGAAAGGGTTGACAAAAACTAAACAGGGCACGATACTAATGGCAAGTCGATAGCTATTGCGATGGAGAGAGGTTTTTGTTTACGCGCATTAGCAACATGACGTGGTGCAGTGTGTTGTGATGTACGAGTTGCTGAAGGTACAAAAAAGTGTCAGAAAACGAGAAAACGTTTTGTTAACCTTTTAAATAAACTGGCACGACATAGCCATGTACGTTATGTGTAACGTAGGCTTTGATGCGGTATTCTATTGTATAATAAGTTCTGATGGTAGCTTTATTAAATTGGCTATGCAGTAAATTTGCTGTCGTTAAACATAAAGCATTTTAAAAACGACTACATATTACGAGAAAATAGGTCAGTGTGCTATCGATTGCTCCCTAACTTAATTCATAGCATTGAACCGATTTGGCAAAGAAGAAAATAATTAAAGCTAGCTTTCATACCGGGTTCCGTACAGAGATGTATGCTCTGTGATTTTATGGTATCTCTTACCTATTGTTATCCAAAGCGGGTGCTTATGAAATTCATCTATGCCCACATTTGCTTTCCTGTCATTGCAACATACTTTCATTAGTGCAGTTTGCAAAAACTATTCCCGAGATCTCTCCAGGGCAGTATGGAATCGGGGACGTTTTGCCTATTAAAATTTTTTCACATTCCTTTCCGATTTTTCGCGCTACTGGCCGACCCGGAAAACGACGGGAAACGACCAGAACTCAGTCCGGAGGTGATTGGAAAAAAAGGTGTACCCCGCCCTTCCGCCTTCACCGGGGCGAGCTTAATAAGCCATAAAATGAAAATCTTTAATTTTTAATGACTCCACATTGCTGACATTGCGACCAGGCGTGGTTGGGCTTCTTTTGCGCGGAGCCGCGCGTTCTCGTTTGGCCACTGTCCTTGTTTGGAGTCCGTCGCGAGCTTCCGAACGCGAGAACGCAGATCGTTTTTGGAACAGCTGTGTGTGAGTGTGTTGGTGTTGTGGACACAGCATTGTCCAGCATGATGTGCCACTGTCGTTGACATTTTTATGTTTCTGCCATGCACCGGTGATGTCCGGCGAGCTGTCGCGAGTCTTCAAAAACTTACTTTTGGGCCGCGTTCGCTCGAGCGGATTGGTGCCTGGCTGAGGCTTCCAGTGCGGAGGCATTTTCGTTTCACTCTCATAACAATTTGTATCCGTCAGCCGTTGTGTCATGCGCACGTTCTCGTTTTCGTATATGTGGTCGGTGTGTCGCTGTGTCCTGGGGATTGCACGATCGTTTTATGCTCATTCGTTGTTTATTATTAGCTTTGTACTGTTTTGCCAGGGAACTGAATGGCTGCCGATGGGATGGACGAAATGTCAGAACGGGCAACTCTTCGTACCAGCAAAACATGCACTGTTTCGTCTGGACCAACCGAACCATCGTGGATCGCACGTGGATGGAATGTCTTCCGTGTGCAAACGTAAGCGTCGTTCACCAGGGCACTTTCCACGGCGGTCAGTAATGATTCCGAAGCTATAATTGATATAAATTAATTCCTTTTATAAAGCGTCCGCAGTTCAAACGTGGCCATCGTGAATATGTTATATGTGTGTGTGTCTTGGTGTTTAGTTTAAACAAACAAGCGTCCACCATCCAACTGGTGTGGGTCGTAAACATTGTGCGAAGTATTGTTCTCTTTCGTTCTCCCCGTTCACGTTCGACGTATCTTTCTTTGGACTTTTTCGACAGTAAATACGAATGCACAGATGACAATTGCCTTAGATGTGAAGCAATTACGATACCAGCGCAAGATGACAGTGGGCACGCCGGTCGGTCCATCAGGCCCGTCAGTTTTGCTTCTGCAAAAGGTAACACACACAATATCATACGTTCGGATGTCAACAAAGCGGCAGCGATAGCTCGATCATGATGTTGATGAGGACCATGGAAGCGGTGAAAGCGCTAACGATACGCACGCCGTTCCAACGCTTGACCCTTTATCGGGTGTGCGGTTTCCTGTTTCGGTCTCCGGCCCAGGTCAACGCCTGGAGCGGTGCGTTATAAGGTTAAATTTTAATTATGCTTTTGAAAATGGTTATCGTGAATGGGTGAAAAAAACCCATCCGCAAAGTTCAAATGATTTCGCCGGGAAAGGTTGTATTTAAAATTGAGTAAACGGGTTTTTGCTATTGCTGGTGCTGCTGTCGTTGGGCTTTAGGCGTATAAATATGAAAATTGTGTTCGATTGTTGCATTTTTTATTAGCAAAGTTTGAGTGCATACGAACAACGCAGACGGAAGAACATTATCATGAATACGAATGCAAATCGGAGGTTAGTATGAGGTGTCAAATGGTTTCGAATGTTTAGCACGTTAGATTAGTAATAAATAAGAGTCGAATGTTCGAGACACACTTAAGGCAAGGCAGGAGCATTTTGTTCCGTATAGGTAGAAAGATTTAAAAAATCTTCTGAGTTTTGATATTATTTATCTTTTTAAGTCATCACTGCAAAGTTACATACGAAAACTAATGATTTCGGGTAATGGAAGGTCTTTTACATCAACAATATTTCTAGCCACGCTTAGCAGTAACTGTTTGTACGTTACAATCTAGTTTTTCGTTACAACGTACACTGTTCACCAATTTTAAGTTTTATTTTTCTTTAGCAAAATTACGAGTTATAGTTTCAAAATTTCCTGTACGAGCTTTACCGCCCTTCGGATTTATTCTTCGTAAATCGTTCATTCTACTGCCGCATGAAATATTTACATGACACGGAAGTTCACCCTGTCCACAGACGGCGGAAGTGTGACACTCGACGCTTATTGGAGTGATTATCAGCGTTATGTCGTTCGCTGCTCATTCAACCATTCCACTATGCACTACTGGTCGTTCGCGTACGACAACATGACTTGCGCGAAACGTAGGGTACGAATAAGCTTGTAAAAATATGGGCAGGAAAATGTGTGCAACCCGGTACAGAGGTTAGCCGTCGTAAAGCCGGCGTTTAATGGAAGTTTAATTCAATTTCCAGCCAATTTTGGCAATCGTTCCCATCGTTCTTACCAACGTCCTACTTTAACTATCGTTTACGAATTATTGATCCATCGATACACACTGGCGCACACTCGCGTTTGGGACATCGTTTCATTGCTTCTGTTCTGGTCCAGGCAAATGTTCGAGTCACTATCTGGACCGAGGGGAAGCATCCAGCTTTTCGGTGTGCATAGAACCATTCGCAAAACGGTTGATTTATTGCTATTTGAGGATGCGATTTGTGCTATCTTTGTGGTAAGTAACGTTCTTCACTCGCATACAGTCATGGATGTGGTTGCGGGAAAATAATAAACTTGCAGGAAGTAAAAAGACTTGCTTACAATGCTATTTATCTGCAGGAAGAATTGGTATCATTGTGAGTGATACTTCGCTTAGAATTTATCGTGCGTATAGGGTCGTTAATGTGATGAACGGAGGCAAATTTTGTAACGTATAATGTGCAATGTGAGTGATAAGTTCATTACATATATAAAAAAACACACACACACACACACACCCACATACACAAAAGAACTTTCAAACCTCACATTTAATCCTTATGAAATTCTAATAGGATTTTGAATGATTTTCAATGACCATCCTGAATGGTGCAAACATTAAAAATAATTTTCTTTAAACTAAAATAGAAATACTCATCACGAATGTTGGGTGGACCATGAAAAATTTCTTCAGTAAATTCGTTCCAGAACATAGGATACACGGCGGGCTGTCTAGCCTGTCGTCCGAAATTTCTCTCTTTCTTTCGAGCTCAAAGGAAAAGTACCGCACCGACTCGTTGTTGATCCAAATGAAGGACCATTTAAACTCACGGGCGCTGACAATGTTCTTCAATAGTATAATGCCAACTCGAGATTCCTCCACAGTCACATTCATGGCTTGTCGTCGGGTATGAATGAAATTTCGGCATTCAGTTACGGGTGTTTATTTGTTAATGATTAACCACTTCACGATAGCTGCGGCCACTCGAGCGTGGAACGAGGGTGGGCAATTAAGTCGGCAGGCAAGCGAGTACAAAGGAAAGGCTAGGGAGAGGGCAGCAGATCGTGAACAAACAGTAAGTGAATGCTCAGGGGTCCTTCAGCGGTCATAAACTAATAAATGAGCTGCTTGATCCATCCCGAAAGGATCCGAGATGTAATAGAAAAGTTCGATCGATGATGACCAGGGCAATTCGACGTTGATGGACGCACAAGATTTATGACCGAACATGACTTTTCTAATATTCGGTCTCGCCCATTCAAAGACGGCGAACCAACGGCTGGGAAACGGATGCGTATCACCCCAAAAACGGAAAGGCCGCTAGGATATCATGAATGAGCTCGGGAGGGAAAGGACAATCTTTCGACTATGCTAAGAGATTGTGTTACTTTTTCCGTTGAAGCTATGTCATTCATTGAATAAATATCCTCGAAACATTCACGCTTGAAAGCAGGACGCAACGGTGAGTGTAGACTTGTGAATGAAAGAGTTACCAGGTGGAATGTTAATCCTGTATGATAAATGACACGATGAATGGTGCAAGTGCTTGAGGTGTTGATTTTCAATTACTGTGGAAAGTTGCGCGCAGCATAATACTCGACGTTTGGTACGTTTGGTATGGTTTTAAAGATTCAAAGAAATGCTTAAATTCAGAATAGTCAAGAATGCGCTTTCTTCTCCACCTCACCAAGGCGGGAACAAAGCGATGAATTAAGAATAAAATTCAAGTGAGTAAATTCAATTTAAATTATGTGAAGTTTATCCGAATTTTTTGTTGAAAAGTGCTTGAACATATTCGTGTTTAAATTATTCACCGGAACGGTATTTAGTGAAAACTACATAAATATTTTTTATTTAGCATCATAACACATCGAACTCGATGTAGGCCACGTTCTAAAGCTGTTTTACAACATCGGCGTATTTTAATA
>JXXA01000052.1:0-12336 GCA_000956255.1 Anopheles punctulatus | reverse complement strand
GGTCAGCCAAACACCGAGGCACCAGCCGCACGTTCGCACCGTCTGCCCGGCGGTGCTGCAATGCAAAGCCTACCCGTGCTGGAGGTACAACTACGGGCCGCAAAAGCGCACACAAACGCACACTTCCCCCTTCGCCCGAACGAGTGAAAGTGTACCGGGGGAGCTTGCGAATGTGCGGGGCGAGCGGCTTTGTGCAGTCTAGCTCATCCCACCAGAGGGCTAAACCCTGTAGCACTAGTCAGCGCCAGAGTCGCCTGCAGTATTGGAAGCGAATGGGCGAACAATGTCAAATGCTGCTTTCATGCTTAGACGTCACCACGCCGTGCTAATGGCGGACAAAGAGCACATGGCGGTTACGTCAACCGCCAAATATAAGTATGAACAATAGCTCCTGGCTAGCCCACGGTGGCCAGCTATGGCTAGCCCAGAACTGGCTCGGACCTGACGGGCGCGCACGCTGCAAATGCTGTGAATAATCACATTTTTATAACCACCATAAAACAACTCTACCCAGATGTGCTAACAGTAATAATCCCCCCTACCCTCCTTTTTGGGGCCGTGATGTTTGCAGGTGGAGCTAATGTTTAGGTTGCTAGCGAGCGCCTGCATCTACAAACGACCGAGATCTGGGAAGATCTTTCATCGGAGAACCGGACATCCAGCTCTGGTTCGTACTGCTCGACTGGTGGTGACTTGGGCTGGAAACAATGGCGGACGGAAACAAACAATCTTCCACCTGGATTGTGTGAACAGTTCCCATCGGAGTTCTCAAGGCGAGGGCAAGCAGCTTGACCTTTGCCGAATGAGTCAGTGGCTCAGATATGTGTCGAACGTGTGCGACTTCCCGCGCCTGTGTGCCTCCCGAACGGTGTATATCATTCCGCATTAGAGGGAGTGTGAGCGAGTGCGAGCCGGCGCACGTCAGACGGAGAGAAACGGCGCGTTGCGCCTCGTCTCGCCGCCATTAGCCGCATTTCCAGCAAGCGCATCCCGCGCGAACGCCCCGGATTGAATTCTCGCAAGACGCCAGCGATCTCGGTTACATGCTCTATTAAGCGTCCATAAAGGGCTGCACTTTCTACCCTGCGGATAGCCAATATCTGTAGCTCTACCCGCTTGGCGAAGTCGGAAGATGCGTTTGGCTAGCATGCATGCGTTAGGTGCTAATCGGAGCGAATAACTACCCGGACAGCGAGGAAAGTTTCGCGAATGCCCAACACCGCGGTGTTCGAACTCGAGATTTGGGATCGCAAGGTTTTGGGATTTTTTTTTGTGTGTCTTGTACGAAAGGCCTCAATAAGCTACTCACGTATCGCCAGGTCCCCTTGATAGCTAGTCCTTTCGGCTGACCGACGGCTTCCAGCTCCAAGCAGTCGCTCAGCGACGGTCCATACTGATGCTGGACCAGCTTGCTGGCCAGCGAGTTCTGCTGAGGCTTCAACTGCACCATACTGTCTGATGGATGAAGATCTATCACGCCCGAACTTCGTCTCGTGAGGGAGGTTTTTTGATTGAAGATACGTGCAAGCGTCGTTTATTCCAACACAATACAACACCGCACAGCACTACACCATTTACACCGATAAAAGTACACCAATTCTACAGGACTCTAACGCTTCATGATCAACGACGACAACGACGACGACGACGACGACGACTGCTGCAACGAGCCGTGTGCGTGACGTTCGGTCAACCGGGAGCAACTGGCTGGCGACCCACGTTTGCCGATTGACTTTTCTCCCCGCGGGTTGGCACGAAAATCTCGCATCCGAATGCCGTGAGGATGCATTTCCGTTCCGCCGCCTCACACACCCTGTCCCGCCTCACACAAGACGCAGACGCGACACGCTCGTGCGCTCGAGCAGGATCGATGCAACGCATCTTGCGCCTGTCTTGTCGCTCGCTGCGGCGGATTTGCTATTTTTGGACGCATATCCGTCGGCATGGGACAGGGCAGCACCGAGCACACAGACCTTCCCTCCTGTTCGAGCCGCTCGCGCGCAGCTAATTTCAAAAGTGCAGCGCGCTCGGAAGTGCAGCCCGATTTCGGGGCGTGTTTGGCACACGGCTGGGACGCGACGGTGCGTTTGCAACGACATCGACCTTGTCGAACATGAGTGCTGTAAGCGGCGCCGTGCAGGGAGATGTCGACTTATTGTTGGAAAGTTTTCCATATGTGTACCTATTCCTGGGCTCCAGACATTGCATCGGTAGGTTTAAAACACACCCATTCTATCAAGTACAAGGTATTAGATACCAGTATGATATGATAGAAATTGGATGGGATTAGGGAATGGAAAATTCAAGCCGTTTTTTACACTTAGGAATGCTTCCAAACACATGGTGACTTATGTCCAGCACCCGTTCAAAGAGGTATAGGTTACTGGTGTTAACAACTATACTAGAACATTACCTCAGGTGATGTTACGGATACGATACGATATGATACAAGCACCAACATTTTTATTGGAATAAAACTTCACTTAAACATCCAAGTTGGTACCAACTCTTCCTGATGGCTCCAAACAGTGGAGATGTTCTAGTTTCCACTGTATCACTATCTATCTGCTCTGGTACGAGAGATAACAGCTGTATATCGTTGTAAAATAGATACTTTCACGTGTTTACTCAAGTCCACATCCAGTGAAGGCGACATGAGCTATATGTTTGAAAAGAAAACGAATTCTACTCAAACATGTGGCTATAAAAATGTTCTGTCCATATCCAGTGACATAAACGACATGAGATGTACCTAAGAATTGTTGTATTGGCGTTTTACTTCCCTAGTTGTTGGTTAGATGTTGCGGAATTTTGCTCCATTGGAGTATTGATCGTAGGTCTCGCATATAGGAAACAGCGGCTAGATCTTCTACCGGGCGATCATTGCTGGAGGCGGAAGTCCTGGCTCAAGTATGGTGTGCGCCACAGAAGTCCCTCTCCCACCCCCGATCGAAGTAGGTTATTGCGCGTACGAACGACTCCAAACGATTGATGTACAAATTCCAACAACTCGATTGTCGCAAGCATTACTGGAGGGGTCGTGCGTCTAAAAGACTAAATCTCGCGGTCTCTCCCCCACCCGCGGCCCACGAACGTGACACGCCATCTGTCAGCGTCGACGGCACGGGAAACGAGACACTGACAGATTCCTGCGTCCAGGTCAGCGCGCCATGTATCTATCTTTAGTCCCCTCCGGCGGGCTGCTGCATTTGCTGGCGAATCAGACGATCATATGTCGCCGGCATGTCAATGCATTTACGCGTCTCCGCGCTCCACACAATAGATCGGTCGGTTCCTTTTTCCGGTTTGCCTCGCAGGCGGCGCGCGTGGGGTGGCGCCGGAGGCCGGCCAAATCCGGCCCGTCCCACCGTCCCTTAGTGGTCCGCGTCCGTATGGACCATGTGGTCGACAGAATAAATAGACTCGGTAAGTGGGAAATACGCGCAATGCAATGACGGAACGGCGAGCGCTGAGACAGACTCCGCCAGACGCACTTCGACGAATGGGCACGGACGGGGTCGAAGGTTTAATTTTAGCCACTTTTAGCGTGCGACGACGACGGCGACGAGTCGCGCATGCAACGAGAGCCCTTAGCAACAACGTG
Organism: Anopheles punctulatus; assembly: GCA_000956255.1. Classification (NCBI taxonomy): domain Eukaryota; kingdom Metazoa; phylum Arthropoda; class Insecta; order Diptera; family Culicidae; genus Anopheles; species Anopheles punctulatus. The sequence continues at coordinate 8,732 of JXXA01000052.1, read as the reverse complement.
CAGAAGCGTGCGTTCTGTTTCGACGCTCGGGACATCAGAACAAATCATTTCGTTCGCTTCTAGTACCTTTAGATATCTACGTACTAGGGGACAGGGGACCTAGATAGGGGACATATTAAAATGATCCTGATCTTTTAAAATCACCTTTGAATGGAATTTGAGATTAAAATATAAAAATAATGTAAAACAAGCAAATACAAACGACGTCATTTTCTGGAGGCGCCCTTTGATTGTTTGCGATTTTACAGTCGTACAAATTTTCATCGAAATTACTAAACGATGCAAATATAAATTTATAAAGTAAAGCAAAAACAAACCCTTGTATTAAAAAAAAAACAACAAAAAAACTCTCGTTCACCCTTTCCCTTGACTTTCACACCATATGTTCACCACGTGGAGCTATTAAAAGCAGTTTCTGCGCGAACGTGCGGTTTTATATGGCTCTATTTCAGCTGCAGGCTCCCATTGCCGCACCGCAAAACCGGAATTGAGACATCAAGGTTGGCCGTAAAATCTGCATCGGTTGTGCACGTGCGAAGTGTAAACAAACAATGCCCTTCGGCCCTTTCGCTCCCCCACCCCTCTTCCCACCCTCCCTCCGCGGTGCCCGCCGGAGTTGGTGAAAATGGAGCGGAAATAATTTCCCATTTCCGGCAGCCGGCAAACGATTTACGATTTTCTCCGCCGCCCATGGTCCTCGCTCCCGGCGGAGCTGTCAGTCAAACGCTTACGCAGGGCACCCCCGAACGAATATGTGACAAAGATCGATCGATCGTTCGCGAGTGACACGTCTCGGAATTTGGGTGCGAAATGGAGGGAGCGAGAGGGAATGCAAGGGAGCATGGGAAGCTGAATCTGACGCGGGTTTTCCGCTTCCGCTGCTGTGCCCAGTCCATCTTTCACCAAATTCCAGTTCTTCGTGTTTCTTTACCCCGCCCAAGGGAGTGAAAACTGTTTGCCAAGGGGCCTTATCGTGGGCTAGTTACTTATCGATCAAGCGCTCCGCAAAATTTCTTATCAAATTTCTTATCACTTTCAGCCACTTCTGGGGTCGAGGATCTTTGTGTTTTCTATAGTTGATTTGTTTCGACTATGGCTGTTTGTTTTATGTACTTATATCATCCACTTGAGTAGCACTGTTCACGCACTACCTCACCAATGTTTTCAGAATTCCTCAGGAAAACACGCGACGCTCGATAAAATCTTAAAATATAAATAAATCAATTAAAACCTAATAATCTTCTCTAACAAAAGCTGTTTCCATTGATCGCCGAGACGATATATTTTAACGAGAATAATAAACGCAGTCTCGCCTTTAAGCAGGGCCACATGCAACGCACATTTTCCAAACAGCCGGACAAATGTTCCGATACGACACGGCGCGCCCCGCATGTGTGCGCGTAATGGTAATGGATGGTAATTTTTCTCGCGATCACCAACACTGGAAATAGAACACCGAACGGTTTTGGGCGGGAGCATAAGCGATAAGCGAAGAGCGAAAGAAATTCGTTTCGTTCGGAGGGGAGAAATGCGCTATCGATCCGATCGAAATCAATTGCACCGAAACGGTTGGACGCTGGGCGGACCCAGGGGGAGAAAAGACAAATAAACGATCATTAACATTAACATGCTTATTTTGTTTTGTTGTTGCTGCTGGGTGCGCGGAATGTGATGATTGCGAGCGGGGATAGGTAGGGGGTGCGTTTTTCTCCAGCAGCTTCGGAAATGTCAACGGGCCCACCGAAACATCTGCTAATGATTTTTTCCGACCATTCCGGGATTACAACGACGGAGATGCAGTAATTGGGGATCCTTTGGGGGAAGGGAGTATGCAATTGCGTGCCGGTCATAAAGACCTCCGAGCGTCCATTAGCATCGAAACGCATCCGGAAGTTGCCGCAACACACCATTTGCTTTTATTGGTGTCCTTTTTTAACTCAATGTACATTACCGACTTACTTTCATCTGTTTGATGGAATGCATGCATCGGAAAGCGAAGTAGAAGCTACGAAATGAACATTTCCTCCAGGCACATTACATATTGAAAAACGCTTCATTTGGTGGAGCTTTTAAGAGGGGTTTTTAAAATATGCTCAAAAACAAAAAAATTTATACAATAAGCATAATTAATTAGCGTTTTCAGTCTCTTAATTCATACGCATTCGTTAAATTGGACCCATTTGCTACCTCTAATTAATAGGCTTCCTTTGAACAAGAAAAAACTTAGAATAAAAAATATGCTAAAATAGCATATTTGAGAAGCAAAAAATAAAACAAACCACAAAACTTACTTCAATTTTTTTTCGCCATGACATGAAGCAAATGTTATTGCATTTTGGGTACAATAATAATGCTCCCAAAATAAAACCTTAAATAAAAACTATAGGTTTTTCCCCCATTTTCAAGAACCAAAAATCGTGTAAGCTAATTAAATGTAAAAAATGGTATGCTTGCACTTAAAACTTACCTCTTTTGCAATCTGATCAAGGGCCTGATCTTCGGCATTGATTCGCGAATTGCCGCGGCGTCTCCCACCGGCACTAGGGCTCTCCATTATGAGTTGTGTGTCTGTGACGTGTGTGCGTGAGTGGGCGTCTGGTTTCCGTTTTTGTTTGGGCTGATTGTGAATCTTGGAAAAATGGAATTTGCTGAAGCTGAGTGGTGAATTGGTGGCGTTGTTTAGCTGAAACAGCAGCAGCAGCAGCAGCGGGAGCCCTTATCACTTATTCGGTGCAGCATAAGTCCCCTCGAGCGAATACACCGTATCCGAAGGTGTGCCCGATAACGTTCACTGTGTCACGGACGCCGATATACTGCACAACTACATTACACGCCCACAACCTTATACTTGTACCACCGTACACGCGCTTACGCTTAAAGCGTCACGAACAAAACAAAAAATAAATGCACTTTAACAAGTATAACTATACATTGAATACAAAGAGTTTGTGTCTGTTCCGTTTCGTTCCGTTTTGGCTCCTGAACAAGTCACAAATATACATATAAAATCGCGTAAAACGGACTACCAACGGGTGGTCAAATGCAAGAACTTATCACAATTGTTATTGCAAAAAAACAACATATACTCTATTACACTCGTTCCTCTCACAACACACAAACATTAGCGACAAGAGTTTGACGGCGAATTGCACACTGGATTGTTTGTTGGAACATAAATACAACTTATATCACATAGATACAGCAGGTCCGCATACTCCTCGTGTGTCCTTTGCAAGCATGATCGCCGGATGTGTATGTGTGTGTATGTGGTTTGCCTTACGCGCCACGCGATCGTGCTATCCGGACCCACAGAACTGTACAGCATGATTTGTTGGGGATTTGTTTGCCACCGGGCGGGCGGATGAAAATTGGCCGTGTCCGTTTCCCGTTCGGTCGTTGTATCGGGTGTGATCGGGTGTGTGGTGTGTGCGTGCGGGGGTAGATGAAAATAAAAATGGGAAGTTATAATAAATGCTGTTAAAGGTATCGTCACGCGTCCGTTTGCCGCTTGCTATGATACGATGAGCATGAAATGTACCCTAAGCGAGACGATAAAGGTTTCCCCGGTTTGTTTACGTACATTGCGCTTTCGCCGATGGCCCATGGCCCACGTCTGCGGTCGGTGTTTGGATTATGCGAGCCGACGAAGGATCACCGCATGTTTTTTGTGCACGTCAGTAAACTGTCCATCGCAAGGGAATTCGTGTGCGACCAATGAGATGAAAAGTTAGTTCCGGAGGACGAGGCACCAGTAGGTACACCAGCACGGCAACAGAAACATGAAATGATGGTAAAGAAACAGACAGGTTGCAGATGGCGTTGGCTGGAATGTGCTTCGGTCTCCTTAAGTCGCTGTGTTTTCTACCTGTTCAGGGCTTGTTTTTGGTCGCCAAAGCAGTCGCCACCGGGTGCTATACGTAACAAGATGTATTTGTGAGCAGGATTCTGCAACGAGATTAAAAGCAGTAATGAGCATTGGATTCGATTAGTTCGCATGTTGCGTTGTGTTGTTATTTCCAACATTTGATACGTTAGTGTGAGAAATTATTCTTATCCGTGACTCATTGATTGCTAGCTGAGCCGAGGGCGACGTTTAGCTGACTCATTCTTCGTTCTTTCAGTGTTTTGTGAATTTGTGTTCAAATTTATGCTCGCAGGATGCGCGTGTATCTGTGTGGGTTCGCTCGGGTGGAAAAAGGTGAACATAGAGAGCGGGTGGAAACATTGATCGATGGCGTTTTTTTATGGCCTTTACTTTGCTTTTAGCTCTCCTCTGCTTACTTTTCTTTTGGCGAGCTTTGAGCACACGCACACACACTATGGTTACACATACACACCGCACATGCGAATGAGCAGGACCGAATAGGGAGAAAAAAAGAAGACAGGGCAAACGGTGCGTTAAGCACCGAAGCAGAAATATCACGATTTGAAGCTTGCATCGAAAACTGCACGTATGACGAGACGATTTCCACGACTAATTCTGTCCATTATACACCGCACCCCGGACACATGTACCTGCGGCCGTAATCGGAAACCTGGCGCATAAAATCAGATGTTTGGCCACTGCGCCAGGGCAGGCAGGCAGCTGCGGGTATCTCTTCAGATTCTCACACAGCTTCCGAGTTGTATCTTTGTATGCGTGTGTGTGTGGCTCTCTCGGTTTCACTCGCTCTTCCATACCTTATGCTCGCGTGCATGTACGGGTGTATGTGTACGCATGTCGATTTTAATGTATTTTGTAATTATTCGATCTTTGGCCACCGTATATTTCCTTACACACAGCCAACGAAACAAAAAAAAAATACTTCGAAGCCTGCTGATTCTTTACATCATCAACATTTGGCAGGGGGAGTGTTTCTATTTTCTTCTAGACAATCTTCCCCCAATACCCGACGTTCCGCATCCTTCCTTGCCTTCCTTATCGATTTATCACATGCGGCAACAACATGGGAGGGCGGGTGTTGCGCACCATTCGGAAAGTTTCCACACACCGTCGTCGCTACCACCACCACCGCAGTCGCAGCAAATGGGCAGGAATCGTTTTCCGGGAGCACCCGGAGCCGCGCGAGCTTGACGGAATGCGAATGGATCCGGGTTAGGCAGCCACAAATTCGTTGTTATGTTCTCTTTTTGATAGAAGACAACACACTTTATTGCCAAATCACCTCTGTCTCCGCAAATCGGGCAAGTGGTCGGGCCCGGTTGATCGGTGGTGCCAATGAAGTTGCTGAAACGTCCCGCAAACACACATACACACCCTGGGCGACGGACGGAACTTACCAGCGCGTTTTGCAGAACCACCAAGCAGCAGACAGGCAGGAAGACAGACAAAAAAAAACATTCAATGAACCAGGGGGTCCCCGGGAAACCGCCACACACTATTCGAGGCACATTCCGCAAAACTTTCGTCGATCTCTCGTTCGTCGCCACCTTTTTGGCTCAGGTCATTTAGGTTATAATTTTATCCACAAACACACAAAAAAAACCCCGAACGAGAGAGACGTCTTTCTTTTCTTCGCTGCGCCTGTGTGTGTGTGGCCGCGTGGATGTGTGTGCGAAATTAACGAAAACGGGCTTTTCAGCAAATATCAGCCACCACTTGACGAAAGGTGCGCTCGAAAGCGCTATTTACAAGGATATTTTAATTATTTGTATGCATCTTTAACCATTAAACTAAAGTAAACTCACTTAGTGCCGTAAGTGATAAAGAAAACTGCTTCCCGAAACAGGCAACAGTAGCATAATTTACGTAAATAGTTGCTGTTTGATTGTGTGCTGCCGGATCGGGCTGTCAACGAGACGCTATAAACGTGGCCGCCGACACTGTGCGGAGAACAGCTGTCAAAAAAACAACAAATTCACGGCACTTCAGGATACAAATAGCACCCGTTGTGTAGGTAAAAAATACAGAGACGAACCACATTTCAAGCATAATTCTTACCAAAGCCCACGCAATAAAGTATGTTACGCTCGCTTTCCTTCGTAGTGCACCGGATCCACAGGCATACGGCTACGCTCAAATTATCATCCGCAAAAATGAGTACCGTACCAACCGACTACTCGGTGGCCTTCGTAACCGCGCCGGACAGCAAGGTGGCCAAAGACCTCGCGCACCGTTTGGTCGAGCAGCGGCTCGTAGCATGCGTGAATATCGTCCCCAGCGTAACGTCCATCTACGCCTGGGAGGGCGAGGTGAAGGAAGATACGGAGGTGCTAATGATGGTGAAAACACGCACCGACCGGATGCCGGAGGTAACACGGTTCGTGCGCGAAAACCATCCGTACAGTGTCGCGGAGGTAATATCGCTCCCGATCGCGGACGGTAACGCACTATATCTCGACTGGATGGGGAAGTCGGTTCCGGAAGCGGGGAGCACGAAACGATCCTCAGAATGATCACTATTCGCTTTCACCCGCCCAACAGTGGGTTCACCTTTTTTAATTATGGAACTGGGGGCTACGGGATTTTCATGTTTTGTACATTATACCTGGGAAATGATATTATGTAGAATATAGAATCGCTTACGTGCAGTAATTGTAATGCGTTTTTCATTGCATAATTGCAGTCGCTGCACGCACAAAACGACACAAAACCGTTGGATGTTGCTTACAGCTTTTATTCGTTTCTCCATTTCAAAACGCCCACCCGCAACGTCTAATTTGGCAACCTCCCAGCCTTACAATCCATGCCTTGATGTGATGAGTACTTGAAGCGAAACAAAAACCGCGAGAAGTATGCAACGTTTCCCTACTCTGGCGACTCACACGGAAAGCAAACAGTTGAGCAATTGACTGTTCGGGTAGGAGTTACTTTAGTGGTGGCAAAACCGAACCCTAGATAAGGTAACCCAAGCCTCGGGATACATCTCCCCGAACTAGCGGAAGCAAACGAAAACGAAACAAAAATACTACTCTTTGAACTCGCATGACAGGACATTTATATTGGATATATCATACATCGGTCTACATATTAGCTGTATCATTGCGATATTGGCATTCGAGTTAGCGCATTCGTGGTCGCAAATTAGCCTCACCAACACAGAAGCGCACAGACACACAACACACATGCCCCAGCAAAAGCAGTTGCAAACGCAAAAAAAATAGCAACACGGACAACGACGACGATGACGACGGCAATATTCGTGTGGCTTATATCCTTTATCCCAGGGTTTTACGACTTTTATTTTATGATTTTTGCTTCGATTCGTTCAATATATCTAGTACGGTCGCGCCTTCGCATACGCCTGTCGCTACGCTTCTTAAATTCCCCATCACAAAACCGGAAACATAAGCTGCGGGACAGGGCTGCTGCTTTGGGGGCTGCTTTGTTAAAGCTACAATGCTTTTTGATTTGTTTCAATTACCTTATTCCCCGCCCACAAACACGCACACACACGCGTCTTGTATGCGCCGTTGCAACTAAATTAAACGTTAAAAATAAAGATTTACTTATTTGCTCCATCTGTAGAAAAATTGTGATAATCAAATTAAAAAAAAAATATTTCATTAATACTCTCCTAAACATACGACGCCGAACGAACGGGAGAAGTTAAAATAGGAAGCAAACAGAAACAAATACAGATTTCCATCGTTAAAATGTTTTTGTCGTCTATTTTGTTCACGTCAAAAACTAACTAAAATGTGTCCTTCTGCCCGTTGCCAACCTCTCCACTTGCCAATTTCAACGCGTGCCGGGTTTTACGCTAGCGTGCGTTGTTACTAAAGCTTAGCACGAGTCTCCCCAGCGGGATGGAGAAGACCCCAATTTGGGATTTAGCAAAACGCGAAGCTCACTAACAAGTCTACTGACAGGGAAGGGAGAATGGGAAAGGATGCGCTGACGCGTACGTATCGACTGGATTTTACACAACGCTAAAAACTATTGCTAACCGCCTGCTTCGTCATGCACTCTCTCATGGCAATTGTAGCCCGATTGTAGTGTTTTTTTTTCGATTTTTCTCCTATATCCTTCCCCCCCTTTGCGCCCTTCTAGCCGGTCAGTGGCCGGTCGATCGATCGCGGCAATTCGTCCTAATATATGAATAATAGCATTGCTTTCACGACTATCAGCTTGCGTGAATTACACACCCTTCGCCCGGTGCTTGTCGTCATCCGGTGCGTCACGTATAATAAACGAAATCGTACTTTAACCCCCACATATCCGCATTACCTTTGTCGTCTCTTGCCCTACAACATGATCATCATATTCCTATACATACCCTGACACAAAGATAAAAGAAAACATAAGTTGACTAAACAATTACCAGCTACTAATTTCATGACGATTGACTCCACGAAGGGGAGCAAAAAAGCGTCGCGTCGGATGGTTCGACTGAATGGATCAATCTCGATGATGGTGTGCATAAGGCTCGCGCGGGAAAGCACACTACGTACAGCAGGCCTTGTACGCGGGTAACCTCTCGCCCGTGCCTCTGTTCACGACCACCCTGTCCGGGTTGTCGGTCGTCTCCTTGCCGGCCGTTTTGTCCAGGATCGCTTCAGCCAGCTCGCGGAACGCCAGCTCGATGTTGGTGTTTGCCTTCGCGGACGTCTCCATGAAGCGTATGTCGTGCTCGCGAGCAATCTGTGAAGCAGGAATATTTGTATTTTTTTATATTTAACGCATTTTAATTGGAAAATATTATTTTTTGTGCTTTACTTTATACTGCACAGCACCTGCATTGATAATTATCTCACTATCATTTTGGGGAGTAATCCTTTCCATATTTAAT
>JXXA01000037.1:0-24217 GCA_000956255.1 Anopheles punctulatus | reverse complement strand
AAAGTCCCAGTTCAAAGTCTAAACAACAAGCTTAACAAAACAAAAACCACCCCGCTCAACTAAACGGAACCGTAAAATGTCTGCAGCACTTAAAATGTGCAACAACGCTCGCACCGAGCGTATTATCTCCTTCGTGATGGTGCGTTTTAAAAAGGCCGTGCCAACATGTCCAACATTTCAAAACCATTTTAGATAAACTAAGCCCCATTATTACGCTTTTCGCCCGCATGTTCATCGTGTGTCCAAACACGCGCCGGCTGCTTTGCTGCCCGGGGCCCTTCCGCCGGACACTAACCGAACCGGACAGCGAACAAATTCATGCCTTCGTGACAGCAGTAGTAATGGCCAAGCGCGCTAGGCTAGGCGGCTAGGCCACGTCGGTACGAATAAAAACGATCGCGTACCGGGCACCTCCCGCGGAGCGCATTAGTATGCCGCCGGTGAAAAGTGCGCCTGTCAGTTCGTTTGTCATTCCGGCTGACCGATTTCGGCTCGCCCACCGGTGGGGTTTCTCATGTGCGTACGTGTCCCGGGCAGCGAGCCGCGGTCCTTCGGGAGCCACCGGAGCCACCCGGACGCGCAAAGTGCGTTCTGCCACGGGTGTGCTTTTGCCCGCCCGGATTGGAATGGGTGCGTGATTTGTGGACTGTCGTCGTTTTAGTGCCCACAGCAGCAGTGCCTGGCAGTAGATGTTGTTTTAAACACTTCGTCCTCATGTCCAAACGATACAAATTTACGTTTATGTATTTTTCTTTTTTTTTTACTTTGCTCCACCACCCGAGCCGTTGTAATCGCCGTAAACGGAAGAACTCATACCGACACACACACACGTTCATCTACTATTCCCACCGTGATAACGATAACGAGGGAACAACGTTGCGTTACGCTACGGAGCGTGAATGCGGCAGTGTGTCGGTCCCAGATGGAATAGCTGTCAGGAGCAGCATCTTTAAGGCATCGTTCCGGTAGGGCTCGATGTGTGTTGAGATTTTTCCAATCATTCTTTATTTTTTTCTTTCCCGTCTGTCCTCGTCCCTTCCTGAGCCGTGCGTGAAAGATGCGAGCCTCCGGTCTGACACCGGAACTTGGGTTAATGTTCGGTGGGAACCATCGATTGATATTTATTGAGGTAATAAACGGAATGGAGGTAACAGCGAAATCGATTTCGGGTTCACACTCCACTGGCGGGAGGAGCCGTTTCCAAATTTGGCAGAGTTCATTTGTACGAGTAGAGTAGAAAATTGAAATTGTTAACAGAAGCAGTAAGCAGAAAAGCGTTGAGTAATTTAGTAACAATGTTAGTAAATAATAGTTAGTAATAAAAATACATGTGGTTTATGGATGCTTTAATACTAGATCAATAAACTGAGAGAATTCGAATGTCCATCGTTCCAAAACACACTGTGTGTTTTACGAAACTATTGGGCAATATTTTTAAAAACTTACTTTTGACATCCTCTAGCTTCCATCATGGCTACGAACAGCACGCTGCTTTTCTGGTTTACAAAACATGCACTAAACTACAAGTATGAATAAAAATCCCTCGTAAAAACACACACACACATCACTCCAATGTTCCATGTGTCTGCCAGGATGCCGCTACTAAACGGCCCGGAGAAAAATGTAACGGGGCCACAAATGGTACCACCGGCGGCAGTAAACACGTGCACGGAACACTTGTTTTCATCCTCACTCTCCTGAGTGGTAAGTGAAATAAAAGAAACCATCGGCTTCACCCTGATCTCATCCCCATCCAGCGGCGGTGAGAGAAAATCCCGCACGAAAGGGAAACGCGCCGTGCAGGTGTAAAGCATTGCTCCTTCTCCCCCAAATCCGAGCGAAAAAATCGGAAGCGCTTCTGCCATCCTTCAACTAGCCACACCTGGGCGCAAGCTTCATTTATTATTTACTCGCAAGTTTGCAATTTTTCCCCGGCGGGTACTTCCCGCAAACGATGATGAATCCGACCGGAGCGTTGAGGTTGTGGTGAGCTGCAAGGGGAAGGAGAGAGCGAAGGGAAGGAGTGGACATCGTGCAGGACATTCTGTAGGTGTTCTTATCGGGTCTGTCTGGGTCTGTCTGGACCGCGTGCACAGCGCACCCAGGTCCAGCCGTTCCGGGTGAATGGAGTCTTTCGCTTCTTTGATTCAGCCACCAAGGTGACGGGGTGACAGTGACGCACTGCAGGACGTCCGTTGACTTCGGAATCTTTGATGCCCTGCGGTGTCACTTTTCAACAGCTGCGGTGTTCCAGCAGCTAAAGGGAGTGAAGACATCGGGAGCATGTCAGTAAATACCGTGCAAAGCTTACTGGTGTGTCCATCTGGATAGTAATACAGTAAAAGCAGTGGAAAGATGGTTGGATGCCATGCTTTTTTCGAACACCATTTTGATAGTTTAAATGAACATTTTATATGAGGTTTTAATAAAATAGTCGATACGACTAAAGAGTAAGGAATGCCAGTTTGAAAAATATTTAAAATAATGTTGAAATTATTTTAATACTTCTATACAACATTCAACTAAAAAATAAAATAGTATGTTTAGAAATAAAAATATATTTATGTACTGACACTTGGTGTCACGATGACTGCACCATGTATTTGTTTATAGTATCGAGTTGAAAACAATAATGAAGAAAGAAACATTAAAACTTTTTTCATGTAAAGAAGCTATTCATGCTAAACAGATGCTACCAAATTCTAAGCTATTCATGTAAAACCCCTGCAATTTTTTACATGTTTGTGTGAAAATTTTCTCATTTTGACATGTTTGTGTGAATAACATTTTGATTAACCAAAACATTTCCTAGTTTTTCTGCTTTTCTTCGTTTAGGGAGAGATATATTAAATGTGTTAAATCGTTTATCAAATTTTCGATTGTCTTTCTAAAAAGGAAATTAAATTCCAAAAATGCATAACTAATTCCAAAACAACATAGCCTTAACGTTTTCCCATCATGTCACAATAAAACTAGTCTTTAAATTACTGTTGCACTATGGTCATTCTCCCAAGCTTATTAAACCTTTGGCCCATGGTATAAGAAGCACTTGCTTGCGCAAGGGACTTTCGAAAATGATGCATTTCCACCGGCCCTGATCGACAGGTTAATTTCGGTATTCAAATGAGATAACGATACTCAAATTGACATCACGCTCCACTGGCCCATCTTTTTCGGCAAGGAAAGAGCCAAACGAGCAGTTTTAAAATCGGTACACAGGCACATAAATCATTTCCTGCTCGTCCTCCAAACTCGGCCCATGGTTGGTGATTTACCGAAGCTGACCCGGTGAAGCAAACAAACACTGAAATAGCAAGCCAAAACGTATATAGCCTTAGCTCGGCCATTCCGATGGCCCTATAAATTATCCACTACTTGGTGCGGTGGCGATCGATGCTCGGAAAAGGTATTTAGAGTGGGTGTTGGTTTCTCGCTTGATCGGTGTGTAATCTGTTTTTTTTCTCTCTCTGCTTTGCAATCCACCTCAAAAACCAAAGTGAACTATTCCAACAGCTCCTCCCGGTGATTGATAGTGCGATCGCAAGAAGACTGCGGATGTTCCGGTCGCTGGCCGCTCGGTGTTCCAGCGTGGTCGCGTTGATTGGTGTAAAGCCTTGTGCACCTGCAGTTTATCCCTGTTGCTTTAGCACGTCCGAACCTCCGTTATGGAGGTGCCTGCATGTGGGTCAACTCTTTCAATCCCAGCTATTTATTTTGGAATTTGGGAAAACGATTTCCGGATGGAAATGGCGGGATGATGGCGGTACTGCAGCCAATTTTCTTTATGTGCTGCTTGGTCCATTACGTTGGTGGATTTATTCGTAGCAATAGCCTTCTTTTGCTAAGAGTAACTCTTGAAAAAAAAAAATGGTTGAAGTCAGTAAGCTCATTTATTTGTATCTTTGTATCATTTCTTTAATGCTTTGGTTCACTTTTAAAAAATCCAAACATTTTTGAATAAATTCTGCAATGTATCGGTTCTATTTCAAACATCCATTTCCTTCCAGCGACTAGCTCCACACTCCATTCTGCTTGACTCACGCTCAAGTGCAGCACATCAACGGCACATAGCCAGCGGCCACCGACGAGCATCGGAGAAACATTTATCCCATTAAGACATGAAAGCTTCCCGGCTTCATTCAACCGTTGCATAATTTATAAACTCATTCCCATTCCGGAGACGGCAACGCCGGTGGTCTCGTATCTTCGCAACAGTGCAGACGACTTCCGGCGGTGCAAGATCCCTTCAAATCCCCGCAATCAAGAAGTGCATCCAGCACCGAACCACCCGCAGGCGGACTGGCGCGCGGCAAAGGAAAGTGTCTTCCGGTTTCACTCTACGACTGAAACGGCTCGCTCTCGTCTGCTTCTTCGATTTCAAACCAAACGGAACGGACGATTTCGGGATGCTCATTGCCGTGGATGCGCTAATAGTGCAGCATGCATTCGGAACGCCAGAGTGTGGTGCGCCCTTCGCCGTTCGCACCGGATTCGGTCGCTGGTCCGGGGACGACGAAGGGAAATCTATTGGCCGTACTGGAAGATGTACGACTGCCAATGCCAAACACCTCCAAAGTCTCGCCAACCAGCCGGCAGCTGCTGACTTGAGAAGCCGGCATCGACTGCAGCGGGTGAAGTATTGCGCGTTCCTGCCGTTGCTAAGATCTGCCATTTTCCCACCAGCAGCCCTGCCCCGTGTCGGTCCGCTGGTGGCTCCAAATCGACAACGGTGGAAAATTATTCAATTTAAGTTTTGTTGTGAACAGATAATGTGCCCCATAGATCTTGTGCCAAGCGGTGGGAACGTTTGGGAAGCTGGGGAAGTTCGTTATTTATTTGCAATCTTTTTCGAAGGTATTGGAAACCCATCCATCGGTGTGGGGGGTGGTTATGGGTGTGTTAGAGTCCTTGAGGAGTTTGAAGAGCAACGCTTACTTAGCTTAATTGGTCTGTTTTGAAATGACATTCATTTGTGGTTTTCATTTACAGTATTTCATACTTCGTATCCGTTTTTAATATTTCAAATATCTCATATTTTATATTTTCTTATCAAAAGAATATTGTTTGATACATTATTTATTATCAGGTATGACATTTAGAAAATGGTGACCTCGTGAAATAAAGTTTAGTGCCCGGTAGTAGCACAGGGTTTGGAGATAAATTGTATTTGAGTTTGCTTTCCGAGACATAATGAAAATTAAATTCTCACTTGAGTTTTTAATTTCAAAATTTTAAAAATTCAAATGAAATTGTACACATTTTCTCTCGCATTTTTGAATAAAAAAATCTCAATTGTTTTTTTACATCTTCCAATCATATTAATGTAATTTTTAGTTTGATATGAGCTCAAATCCGAAGTTTAAAAAAATCAGATTGAAATCCAAAATTTAAAATTGTAAATTTGAAATCCAAAATCCAATCAAGAATTTAAAATCTCAAAAATTATTTTTTTACTTTTAACGAAATACCAAATTCCCAAAACGAAAAGGTAAACATCGTACTCTCACAATAAATAACGAATATATCATTTAAATCGGCAAAATCCTTACCTGTTTCAGGCTTGAAGCTTACTTTAAAAACGTTCGCTCACGGTCTCACCACACTCGAGCACCAGCTCCATACCATCAAACGCTTAATCCCTTCTGATCGAGTTAATGAAAGTCGGTTTTAATTATACAACAGCAGCGGCGGCAGTTCCTTTCGACCAAGCTTTACCGATCACCGACTTTCGCAACCTGCCTGAAAACCAACCTTTTATCGCATTATGCTCCCCATTCTCGATGGTGTCGATGCCGATAATCCTCCCATTGGCTGGGGTTGAAAAGGGAGGTCCAATTTGCATTTGTCCCATACTTTCCGATTAATCCGCCCCGATCCACGCCGGTGGATTCGTCCACGACGCAAGATTGGAGTTGTTTTGAGAAAAATCAGTCTCCCCCGGAAGCGTCCCCGGAAACGAAAAGAGCGCCAGAAGCGATCTGTTGAAGCGGAAGCGAAATTATATCAGCAGGATGAAGAATGGGACGAAGATGCGTACAGCTAAAATTTATCAATGTCAGCCAGCGGAGGCTTTCGCCCGGCCAGCCGTGATTGCTTTAAACACTAATTTTTAAGCCACTGACGGATGACGCTTTCGGGGGGGCGATATGTTTTCTTCGAAAGCTATTTACGGCACGGGCGACCATTTATACGTCTTAGTAACCGGTGTTAGTTTCGTGTTTTGCTCAGCTCAGCTGCTCCAGATGTTGGTTTTGGCCGGTCCGGCCAGGCTACGACAAGCTTTTTCGCGGAAGCACACCGGAAACAAAATTCGATGGAAAAGGAAAGAGAAAACTGCCTGTCGGTGCGTCGAAGTTTATGTTTCGCAGCGCCCCAAAATGGCCGAAAACGATCGTGGTAGACAGCTGCTGCCGGGCGACCGAGAGGGGAGCTTGTTTTCCGGAATAATGAGATCTTTATGTAAGGAAAAATGGTTCGATGAGTTTTGGCCGTTTTCTTGCCGACCGAAATAAACGAGCCGGTTGTTTTTTTTTTGTGCGTTAAAGCAAATAAACACGCAGGAGTAGCAGGAAGCAACACATTCCGCTCCGTGTGGCTCTCGTCCCCGTCGGTTCGGGGAGGGAAAGAAAGCTCTAATGGCCTCCCACTAAAATTTGAAAACCTAATGAAACTTTTGCCAAAGTCAATCAGCTTGGCAATATTTTCAATTATTAGCAACGCGGGCGAGGCGACGAAGAGAACCGAAATGACCAGCAAACTTTCCGCGGGCGCCTGCTCGTAAACCTGCCGTTAACGTAATAAACCTCATTAAAGGATAAATTAAGGTCCTTCGTTGCTTTTAAGGTGAATTTTGAAAGTTCGGATGGATAGGAATAGAATCAAGTAACAAAAAAGCAAGCACAACACACCAACAAGCAATCATAACTTTCAATTTAAACATGATGTTATCAATTTTATTGCTAGCTCTTACACTCTAGGGCTACGATTATTACAATTGTTTGTTTTTATCCATTAACGCCCGCGATGAAGGGCGCTGCTTTACGCCTGCACGCACCGGCTGTGGTGTCCGTCTGCACACGCAATATGCTCAATTTTTGATAGAGTGATATTTTTTGGCTTACTATTATTTAGGTTCATTATGGCTCTTTCGCGGCATCTTGTTTGGCTCGCGAATCATTTGGCTTGCTCGCAATCGTTACCTTCGGCTTTACGTTGATTGGGGGACACACACTGATGCCCGTGAAGTCGATTCGTTCTGGTTAAAATCCAATGCTTAGCTACTAGTTTTGCCTATCCTACGCGCATTCTCTTTGCTCCTTGCTGCCCGACACAACGCACAGTCATTTCATACAAAATCATTGTCGCTTATTGTTATGTTTTCCGTGACCGGATAATCTCATTTATGTTTATGTGTTTTGTTTTGTTTTAATATTTACTGTACATGCTTTTTGCCACTGACAGCTATACTTAGTCTTGTATTTGTATTAGGCTGGATACAAACGATAGCAACCAGAGATTCAACGCAACCGTTTAAACGTGTCAATTGTTTAATTTTTTAAAATATAAAATATTTATAAAAAAATCTTCAAAGTATTATTTAAATTTTAAGGATAGGATATTATTTATCGCATTCAACAACGTACAACTCAAGCTTCTAGGGTACTATAATTACTAATAATCTTTTTTTCATTTAATAGCCACCAGTAAAATAAAAATTTGATAAAAACTGCAGAAAATTTATGCCAGATTTCAATATTTTGCGTCATAAAAATAATAAATTTTTAAAGATGTTTCGGCAAAAACAAGGTTCCTATCTGATTTATCATCAAATTTTGTTTTTTGCTGATTAATACTAATTCCCTATGATGATTTTTATCCATAGTAAGTTTCCACTCTTGGTAATTACATGTTAAATTCAAACGAATTAATAAGTTTAATGGATGGAAAAATCTCTTTTCTCGTTCTTAAGACTCTCGTGCTGAAAAAACACAATTTACTCGTGTTTAACACATGGCATTGGATATTTAACGCTGAATTATTTCTCAAATCAATCATTCAGTGAAATGGAGATGAGTGACTGCCGAAGACTGAAGTAATCTGTTTCTTGCTGTTTCATGTAAAACACGGTTAGTAAGTTGCTTAGTTTCACTGTGTTGCTGTCGTCTGATCGCAGCTTGATTACGTGTTCAACTTGCTACTCCTAAAGTAGGGTTTATCGCTTCACTCCACTGCAAAACAAAGCTGCATTACAGAGTTTGTTTAATCGTTATCCGGGATAGTTTTGAAAGCTTATCCTACACACCTTATCCAACTCCACTTTAAAAAAAAGAACCGAAAGAGGAAGGAAAACAAAACCCACCAGCTCATTTTTACCGTCCATCCAGGCTGGACCGGACTTAAGAAAACTTAAATCAACGAAACAAATTTCCACCTTCCACGGACGGGCAACCGATACACTGGGATGTGAAAAGAAAAACCGGGAGCTTATAAATATTCATCACTTTCACTTTCTTGGCGGGATGGACGGGTCTCGCCGCTGCCTCCGGTTCGGTAATGGTAGGCAAATGATATAAAACCGCGCGCACACCCTAGACACCTCCGCTGCTAATTCACGCGGTCGCGGTCGGGAGTACGGATAAGATAAATAAAATAATAACTTGAGCCGAACTTTATCCACATTTACATAATTTATCCTAATTACTACACGCTCGCTCTCTTTCTCGCTTGCCCACACTGGGTCTAAAAATATCTTTACAGAGGCTCCCCGGACGCGTCCTTTCGCAAATAGATACACGCGTCTAGGACACGGTAGACGATTTTATCAAAATATTCACCTTTCTCGCACTCGTCGCACTAATTTGTACCGGTCTCATCATTCTATACTGTGGCCGATTTGTTCATTACACTCTTTGTGCGGCTGCCAGAGGAAATCGAAATAAAAAATAAGTAAAATCGGCCCTTCTGCACCTGTTCCTGATAAGCAAAAACCAAATATGCAAATAGCTCACTTTGCCGGAGTAGCGGTTGAAAGTTTTGCTCACATTTAACGCAAAGCATGTGTGGAAACCATTCACACATGGGGTATAAATTTTCCGGCACAATGTAAGAACAAAGGAGAACAGGTCGAGAGACAAAAAAACCGTACACATTCCTCGGTGGAGGAAACTTTTCGAGCCATCCGCGGAGATGGAATTTTCCTATTTTTCACAACACACACGCACACCCACTCGCACTCGGGATGGGTTATCGGAAAAAGTTTTACCACGCGTTGTACCTCCCAACGTTCCCCCTCAGGTTTGGGGATTTTTCGTTCTACCGGCACAAATATGCTCAAGTGGTTGTGGCGTCGGGAAGGGAAAACAGGCACCGGCTGCACTCAATTACCTGTTAATCTAATCAAACATTTTGACTCTTTTGCCCAGTTCCGCACGAAGTCAGTTTGCCGTTGGTATTTTTTTCGCCTTTGAAGAGCACCGAAGCGTGATTACCCGGCGTGACAGGTGACACCGCTCTCGCTGATGGAATGCTGCTGTGTGCGCTTTTGTGTGGTAAAAATTAGACACGAACTCCGTACGTTCGCTTACACGATCATCATTACCTGATGCTGGTGATGGTGGTTGTGGTGAGGGTAAATTTCACAACAATTTCCATCCAAGCCAAATCGAACAACAAACTGCCAACCACGGCGAGCGAAAGTATGCGATGAGTTTATTACATTACAGACACTCGTCCTTTCCTGGCCCTTGCAGGATTCGTTGAACCGGAAAGTTCAAATATGTTACCACTTTTTTCATCACCCTCGCATGGCACATTGTTCGATGGTATTGGAAGACGGTAACTCAATTAACAGCTCATGTGTTCTCACCACGTTGTTTTCACCATAATCGATTACTTTGAAAACTCTTCAGTACTGTTTATCCACATGCTTCTAAAACATTTCACCCTGCAGATTGGATTGAAACACAACCAACGAGCGGTATATATTGTAAAACTAGCGTAAAATAAATCGATAATTTTAACAATTTTTTTTTACAAAACCAATTGAAAATAAAAACCCTCATGAAGCACAGATTGCATTCATTCTGGCGCAAATTCACTCAATCTGTAAAATTCATTATGTAAGTTCCTTAACAAAGTCTCTTACACTGTTCCAGAGCTCCAGAAACCTGAATATTTCAACTGGATTATTCATTTCAAACAGAAAGCAAAAAGGCTTCAAAAATCAATAATTTTATACAAATTGTTCACTTGTCCAAGAAATTTCGCTGTACCAGCCCGAAAGTATGCAATTTACCATACTTTTGTAACCTCTCTCTTTAAAAATATATGAATGAAATAAATAAGACCCTGTACTTAACATAATCGAGGAAGTGTACTGTTTGTAAATAAAAACCAATAAAAAAAATGTTTTAAAATTTTTTGAAAACAAACTGTTGGTATGTTTATAACCGTTTCCTGTATTTTAAAATGAAACGCTCAAATTGCTCAATCCTTCCAGGTTCAAAAAGCGTCGATTATCGTCTGTTTACATACCGGTACAGCTGATCTGTCACTTACTCTTACGTACAATTCACGTACCACAGCAACAAACGGTTTGACGGTAACAAAAGTTCTCGAACCGAATCCATAAAAAAAGATCGTTCTCAAGTTACAAAACAAAAAAACGAACTCCCAATGCACAATCCGCTTTTGTGAGCCCACCATTCAGACCCACCAATCGTAGTCACCATTACTCACAGCAAACTCGACTGATGCCTCCATCGTCTGCTCCACCGTCTTCACCGGTTCCACGACGCAAACAATAAACAACGATCACTATTTCACAAGTGGCAGCTCGCCAAAGCAACGCTCTCCAGCCAACCATTATTAACGTCCCGTGGAACCGCGGAAAAAAGGCGCACATTTCACCGGTTCACCATCGTGCACAATCGCTGAATGGAAAACTTCCTCTACGAGTCGCGGCCGCAGCCACAGACGTGGCCGGGAAGGCACAAAGAAAAAACAACAACAGCAACTGGAAAAGCCGTGCCCAGAGCGCCCAGGTATTTCCCGAAACCCGACAGCGAAAGGCATTAGTATGACAACGGTTCCGACAGCATCACCACCGCGTGCTGGCCGAGGAAAGCCTCACAGCGCGAAAGTGCGAAACAAAAGGACGGCAGAAACACACCAGCGATCTAACAACGTTCTCCACAAAAGCCTCCACCCGTGAGTGTGTGTGTGTGTTAAATGCGCTGTTAATGTTTATCTTCTCGCCAACAGCGCCGACTAGGTAATGATCCTGCCGAGTTCCTATCCCTGGCATCGCCGCAAGAAGAGATGTGTGTAGAATTTCCCACCAGACGACCGCGCGTTATGGGAATTCAAAATACGACCGAAACACCTCACACCGCAACCGTAAAACGTTCCATCGAGTGCGC
The DNA here is from genome assembly GCA_000956255.1 of Anopheles punctulatus. Lineage (NCBI taxonomy): Eukaryota > Metazoa > Arthropoda > Insecta > Diptera > Culicidae > Anopheles > Anopheles punctulatus. The sequence goes on along the minus strand of JXXA01000037.1, from coordinate 12,797 downwards.
GTGAAGCACGTGTGCTCATGTGCCCTTCATACAGGGGCCTTCGCGCGATAGTCCACTCCAGCAGCAACCAACAAAAAAAAAATAGCCTACGATTCACGAAGCAGACACGATGCGGTAATCGACCAGACCACGCCAGCTCCCAGCGCCTGCCAGCGGTAATTACAGATTCATGTAACGTGAGCGCTATATCGCGAAGAATTCAAATGGAAAAATCTACCAACCCAACAGCGCCCGGCAAACCACTCGAGACCGCCGTGCGTTCCATTTGTTTTATTATCCTTTTTTCGGTTCCGTTCCCTCCCAGCAAACGGCCACGTGCCGGCTGAAAACGCTCTCCCACTCGGTGGGCAGAAGCACCCGGTGGGCGCAAAATGGGAGCGAAATCCATAATTTGTATTGCCATTTTGAACCGAAAAAAGCCACCATCGTTAAAGTTGTGCTCTACGGTCAACACAGCACATGCAGAGAGCGGCCGGGAAAAGCATTCGCCCGCCAGGCCGACAGACCCCGGTGAAAGTAAAAGTGTAAGCCGGTTGCTTTACTTTTGCTCCCAGCGAGGGCCTGCTTTGACTGCGGTTTTCTGCGGGGCGTTTGCCAAATTTGTGCTCATTATTTGTGTTTGTGGAGGAAAGTTTACCACGACGCAAGGCAAACGCCACCATGCCGTGGCCGGAAAGCGCCCGGAACAATGGTGAAGTAGCAGTTAAAGCTGGCCGGGATGCACTTTAATTTTCCGTGCACTGAAGAAACGAACAAGAGAACGCCCGATAAGCTCTAGCTGGCCGCTCGCAGCTAGCAGGCGCCTGCCGGAGGTGAAACACCGAGCGAATCACACGCAAATCGTTTGTTTTAATTCATCCACCACAACCATCATCACCCTCATGGCTAGCGCTTCATGGCGTTTGCCCAAGACCCAGACCCAGACAAACCGTCGGACGGTATTTTCCTCCCTCCCGCGAGCTCACCGACCCACGCCCGGTGTCATCGACACGCATACGCCAAAAAACCGCACCCAGCCCGGTACGGTTGAAAAAGTTTCCCGAAGGAATGCTGGCAAAAAGGTAGCCAGCGCCCGGTAGCAACCCGATACACCGGAGCCAGCCCGAGGAAACGGATAATCATGACCGAATGTGGAACTTTTCCGCATTCCCGCGGGTGCAGGGGGGGGGGGAGGGCAGGTTTTCCCCACCGACAAACGAACCGAAGCCGGAGCAGACGCAACAATATAAAAAAACGCTAGGGATTGTGGTTAGTCGCTTAGGGTTTATCCTTTCAATTTTCACCACCCGTACCCGGGGGGAGGGGGGGGGAGAAGCACCTCCCAAGGATAGCCCCCACACGGAGAGGGATTAAATTCTCCACTTTATCTACATATCGTGGTGTGTTTGCTGTAAACTCATTGCGCTTTTTTTTTCAGTCCGTCACACTTCAGCACATTATAATTACAATTACCAGCGTCCGGGAAAAAGGCCCGCGAGAAGGAAACGTTACCGCAACGATATTCGTAGACCATCGCATACCACCGAGCAACCGAGCAACGAGTTAAAAAGCGAGCTTAAGGTGAGGTTTGTAGTGGAGCCAAAAAAAACGCAATTAACATTGATTAAATTGAAATTTTGGAGCTCAGTGGAGCAAAAGTGGAGCGATATTAAGGGGTGTTCTTTTTTCTTCTTCCTGTGTCGTGAATGTGTTACTTAGCACGGGCTTATTCGGTTGTTTTATTTTACGTATTTGACGCTAGTGGATAGTTTGCTAGGTTAGGTTAGTGCGGTAGTGATAAGGTTGTTCTTTACTTGTTCGTTTTCGTTTAACATTCATTGCTAGAGCTATGTTTTTGTTTTTTTTTTGTAGGTGTATTTTGCATTATTCTGAAAATGGAGATTTATTATTGCTGATGTTTCATTTGTATGTATTTTTTACTTTTTTTTGCGGGAAGCAATAAGAGCGCTTCCTGTCCAATTCGGTAAGAGATTCTGCGAGAAGTTCTCATCTAATTAGTCTCACAGTACAAAGACGGGGCCCTCGTACATTATACAGCCAGGGTAAAGGCTCTTACTGTTGGAAAATGGAAACGTCCTCAGAAATAAACCTTGTTCTTAAAACTATAAGTTAATACTAAAACTGTATCCAGCACGCGCTCGGCTCGGAAAAAAAACCGCGTCGAGCCTGTATAAAGTATTTTACACCAATATCAGTAGAAGTCTTAACACACGTACGAAAACTTACACGGTACAAAACGCGAAACATTTTCAAGCCATATTTTACAGCGCACGCTCGTAAATGTACATGTTTATCAGAACAAAAAAAAACAAATCAAACAAAAATCACAATCTCAACTTACAGGCTAACACGCGCGGAATGCTTTTTTTAAGTGATCTGGGAATGTAGCGAGGGTTTGTGAATCGTAACCGAAACGTTGGTCCCATTAAAATAAAAAACTCTTTTTGCCACCTGGTGCACCACTGTGGAACGTGAACAGATTCGACCGATTTGAGGTATTAACTGCTGGGACATTATCGTTAGCGTTACGAAAAGGAGACCGGCTGAACCTAGGCGTTTTCATACTCTTGTAGGCGGGGGGGAGGGAACGGAACTTAACTTACACGCTAGCGTCACATTCCTCCAACCTTCAATACTATAACTCCGTGATCGGTAGCGGCTTGTTGTAGTAGACGTTTGGGTTCTGCTGGAGGTACAGCGGGTACCCGTTCAGGATCGGTTGTCCGGTGGCGCCACCATGGTAGAGGTTGCCCGTTCGTATGACGTAGTCATCGTCCGCTGTCAGTGGTTTCTCGTAGTCAGCCACCGTTGAGAGTTCCGTGCGGCCCATCATCGGTGGCAGGACGGGCAGTCCGGCCGGTCCTGAAGGGGTCGTGCTGGCGGCCGCCTTACTCTTGCACCCGTTCTTCACGTACTCCCGCAGCAGCCCGCGGAACCGGTAGAATGCGAGCGCGATTGCGGTCACAATGGCCACCAGCGGCACCACGACCGAGATGAGATTTTTGTTCTTCTCCAGCATGTACTCACATTCCCACTGGTCGGGAAGGTGGTGCGGACAGCCGGTCGCATTGTAGCTTACCCGGGCCGCCGATTGCAGCCGCTGCAGTAGCTTCGAGTAGTAGCAGTCGCAGTTGATGGGATTGTCCGAGATGTCGACCGTGCGCAGACTGTTCCACGACAGCATGCCCTCGTCCAGCCGCTCCAGACCGTTGTTGCGCAGGCTCAGGTGCTTGAGGTAGAGCAGCCCGGCGAAGGTGGCCTCCTCCAGCACGGTCAGCGCTTTGTTCGACTCAATCACGATCGACTCCAGGTTGGTGTTGGTCTGAAATGCTGCCCGCTCGATGCGCCGCAGGTACAGGGAGCCCTTCAGCTCGAACCGTTTCAGGTTCGGCAGGCCACGGAACGCATGTGCCGGTACGGTTTCGAAGTGGTTCTGCCCAATGGCTAACTCTTCCAGCCGCCGCAGCACGGCAAGCGCCGAAGATGGAACGCGCACGAACCGATTATCGGCCAGATTCAGCGACTTCAGGTTCTCTACGCCAGCGAACGTACTCTCGGACACGTTTGGCAGCAGGCTGCTCCTCAGATCCAACAGCGTCAGCTCCGACAGCACCCTGAACGCACCGTCCTCAATCGCGACAAGCGAGTTTGTTCCAATGTACAGCTCAGCCAGCTTGTCCACGGGTTTAAACGTTTCCGCCGACGGGATCACATTCAGCAGGTTGTCGTCCAGCAGCAGAATCTTCAGATCTCCAATGCCGACAAACGCACTCACCGAGAGTCCAACGGAAGCGATCCGATTCTGGCCCAGATTTAGCTCCTCCAGCTTCGCCAACGGCGTGAACGTCAGTGCATCGATCTGATCGATCAGATTACCCCGCAGGTTCAACACCAACAGCTCGCCCAACCCAACGAACGTCCGATTCGAGATGGTGCTGATCTTGTTGTGATTCAAGTGCAGCTGCTGCAGCTTCCGCTGGTGCCCGAACGTGCGATCCGGTATGTTAAACAGATAGTTGAAGCTAAGGTCCAACAGCGTTAGCTCCGAGTAGAACTGGATCGAGGAGTCAATGATGCGGATCTTGTTGTTCTTTATCACCAACCGCTGGATGGATGGGTTCAACGCGATCGGCAGCACGTCCAGATGGCCTTCCTCGCAGTTCACGTCCAGCTTTTCGTCGTCACAGTGACACCGGTGCGGACAGTGGAGTAGACTCGAGGAAAGGTCCGGCACGATGAGGCCGAGGATGAATATCCACGAAACGATGAGAGTCATTGTGATCGATTGTGGGAGACGAATGATGAAAATCTGGAAATAGAAGGAAAAAAACTCGATTATAAACAACTATATTATTGAGATCTTGTTTCAAAAAATGCAAATATTCTGGCTTAATCGTGTATGTAATCGATAAATAAATAGCACTCAGTCCATTCAATTTTTCAGCACTTTCAATCCAACCTAGACCAAGTTCGTGTAAAAAGAAATAACAAATAACTATTGAAACCAGAAAATAGCCTCCTGCCAATAAACTTCAGCCTACAGGCTATGTTTCCAATACGATTACACCTAGCATGCACCAAAATCCCACTAGATTTCAGTGTACGCAAACTAATCTAATCTAACTTTACACGGAATTAAATTAGACACGCTTCGGCACGGTATTTGCTGCCGATGCTAGTTTTCCCCCAAACGTCCAAAGGGCCACCCCAAAGATCCACTCACAACCTACGACCAGGCCATGTGGAAATTATTCATTCTGCACGCACCCACCGTACGGGGCCGGGGAAAAACTGCAGCATCCAAGATACGCACACTTCTAACGCAATTTGCGCCCAGACCTTTACGGGTGTTGGCAATCAAATTACACCTATGCCGGTGAAGTGAAGCGACGGTGTGGGGAGTGGCAGAGAAGAAGAGGAAAAAAAACGGTCACGATGTCACGAAGCTTTCCGGGCACCGATCACGGAGCCCGTCCGAACGATTTCGTTAGCGTGCGAGTGAAGTCGTTATCGTTAACGCGATATGCGTGTGCGCTTTCCCGTTTCCATCCTCATGACACATCCGATAAGCTCAACGGATGTTGGTTACAAAAAAAAGAAAACAGAAGAGCTAAGATTAAATCGAATTTTCCATCCCGACTTCACTGGGCCGCCGTTCGCGTGTTTTGAAGCACTTTAGAGTCAGCGAGCAGAAGTTGCCCAGAAGGTGCCGGATAAGATGGATTAGTGACTCAAGAAAACAGCGCTGGTTCGACATGCGGATCCCAATTGCTTCAGCCAACGATAAACTTTCGCTCGCCGCCAGGTTCGAATGCCACCCGGCCGCTGCTTCAGAAGTACTTCAGCAATGTTTGGAAACTTTTCCAAACTTTTGCCCAATCCCGCACGCCGCGTTTTTGAGTGATTCTTGCCTGGAAAAATACCTCCCCAAATCCGCGACGGCATTCCCGGTGCGCTTTCGAATGACTCGTCCCGGGTTGTACCAGAGAGGCCAGGGTGGAGCGGAGAAAGCCCAGCTCCGGATGTCTACAACGAATGCCCAGCCGAGTTTCCCGAACTGATTCCCGTAAAGCAACTTTTCCAATAATTCCGTTATTTACTTCTTCTGACAGCTTAAAGTGGAGGATGATAAAGTTTAAGCAATTGCTCGAGCCGGCAAGTGACAATCGGCTGGCAAGCGTCCCGCACGACCGCCATACCGGAACGGAACCGTGTGGAAGGGATCTTGCATACGCTCTCACAAGTTGACTTTCTGAAATGGATGGCATTTATCTGCGAGCGGGCACACTGAGCAGGCAAGTGTACGATTGGTGGTGGAGAAAATATGACTCTCCAACCGCCGTACCGCCGTTGGAAGCTGGAAGAAGTCACATACTTCGTCCCATGTCCCAAGCCCGGAGCATCAGCGTCTTGAACGGATGCTCCCCTACTCCAGAAACCCAGCACGTAAAGCTGAAAATGAATTGGAAGGATAGAATGAAAAGTTTCCGATGCCTCGGCACACGTTCATGCTCCACTGGAGACATACATTGGCGACATGTCTTCAGCGCGTATGTGTGTCTAAAGGAAGCTTACTTTAATAAACGATTCAATGGACTAAATTGAATTTGATAACGTTCTGGTCTCTCCTGCCTGTAGAAGGTGCCTACTGTTTTCGCAACTTCACCCGGAGTTCTTTGCATTAAATTGTCGTCTTAAGCGTATCACAAACGCACCACCGTCGCATCGCCGGAAGGAGTGCCAGCGTGGAACGGGTATGATACGACCAGTCCCACCTGGCCAAATCCGACACTGGCATATGTACGTACCGTGCTCCACAAGGGACGTGCTACGACCAACCTCACACCACGTGTGGATCTCCGTGTAAGTATACTTCCGGAACAACATTTATTGCTTTTCACACAAAACTTCCCGAGGACGCTACGAATGCCGACTCCCCCGAATGGCCCCGGCTACCATGTACTCCACCGAAACAATTCCTGCCCCGCCCGCATTCCCTGGAGTGTAATCAATTTTTCCTCGCCTTCCCCCGGGGCGGCCAATTCTCCGGGCGTAAAACCTGACGACGTCTTTGCAGAGCTGCCCAAAAAAAAAAACTCCCCAACGGACGCGAAGAAAACTTTCACGGTTCACATTTCAAAGGGAACTGTGTGCGGCGGTTGCGGGCCTGAGCACTGCTAATTCAGGACAAATAATGCCGCCGGCTGCAGAATGCGAAGCCTGAAGACCGCCGGCACCAGCATCAAAGCAAGCGGCACACGAAAAAAAAACGGAAACGTTGGTGGAATTTCGGTGAAAAATCTGCCGCACCTTGCCGATTTCTCGATCTCTCGCTCTCGCTATCGATTCGACAGATACACCTTGCTCCCGGCGGCGGTTATGGTGGTGAAAGCAGACGCGAACTGTGCGACGGTTCGGCATGTCGTCGGCGTGCGGGAGTGGAAATGAGCCAACCAGCCAGGGAAACAATTTGTGCCAGTGCCTTACCGGGGAGGGCGGTGGCGGTGTTGGCGGTGGCTTCAGGCTAATCTACGCCCGCGATCTCAATCTTCCATCAAAGCAACAACATATCTGCGGGGCGAAATTATTCTGTTTTTCCACCTACTCACCCACCTAGCGCCCGGCTCGTCTCGTTCGGGTGTAATGCTGGCGAATCAACAATCTCCGCCCAAATTCCGACACATCGATCGATGCGGCTGCGGAGGAGCGCTGCATTGATTTGCGTTGCGTGGTGCGCCATTCCGGCGAACAGCTCTTCCTCCGTATTGGTTGTATCGCATTACAATTCGTATGTTGCGTATATTAAGCAGCGCTTGATTTTAGTGCCGAATTTTGCGCCCTCATGTCGAAAGATTTCCTGTTACTAGACGAGGAGCGTAGCGCTCTAGAGGAAAGTAGTGATCACGGCGTATTAAGCGTCGATGCTAGGGTTACTTTACTCGGAATTACCCAAACCATTGGAAGCCAAAATATCGATTTCGTTTACAGGGAAACCCACATTTTGGCGGAAAGAGTTACGATGAAATGCTCGCATTGACGACAACATTGTGTCCAAACCGAACCTGAGTTAGTTTTTGCCGTATTCTATCACTTCTCAACTATTAATTGCACCATTTACATATCAAGTAGACCAAAAATAATATAAAATGCATAAACTTTGCTTATCAGCAAGGTTTGTTTTTGTTCATATTTTAAGTTTTGCACGTAAAAAAATGTGTTCAGATTTTTTTTATTTTTTACACGCTAAAAAGCGCCTAATTATAGGCAAGGTGTCTATCAGACTTTAATCTAATTATTTATTTATTTTACTACATGTTTATTGGTGTAAGTGGTTTCGAATGTGGTTGTCAAGGAATGCTGTTTCCAATGATAGAATTTAAGTTATTGTGCGAGTGTTAGTAGGAAATATTGATCAAATATTGATATCCAAAGGAAAGTACAAAGGATTATGGAGCATATTATATATATGCCCCTAAAGGTAGGCAAAATTCTACACAAAACGCAGTTCATAATGTTATAATGTTCACCCCCCAAAAGGGGTTAATACGGCCAGGCCGTCAATAAAAAAATCAAATCAAATCAATGTTGTAATGTTTCATGAACAATCTGCTCTCGCCTAAACGTATGCAATGTGCACTACACCACATCTGCAAGCGAAATTAATGATTTGTTAAGCCAGTTTGATTACTCCTTACAGTCGCAAAGCCCAGCGCAATTCGTCGCTTGATTTGTCATCGATTCATTGGCATACAAATTCATCGACAGTTTACAAAACCACCAATACAAACACCAATTACCCGCACATCAACCACCGCTTCGTAATCGATTTCTTGTCCGATCCAATCACCGAAGAAACATGTCCACCCCGAAGTTAATCATCGTCGGCGAAACTTTGTCGTCGCCTAACTTTGCCTTCCTATCGGCCGCCATCCCGTGACAAACCACAAAACCACGCCACTTGCCAACATACAAACACGCACACAAACACACGGGATCGCCGGCGACCCCAACGCACCCAAACTGCTTATCCGAGAGATTAACTGAAGTTCGCATGTGCTACCGCGGGAAGCCAACCTTCGCAAATAATTAGTCTTCCAGTGGCACCAGGATAATTGCTTGTGACCGGGGTCCTGAGACATCCCCCGTGCCTTTGATGGACGTGTCTGATGAATGAGTAATAAAAATAATTCCAGCGCGATTTGCCGCAGCACACTCGATAAGCGCACTCTGTAAGGACGAGTGTCTCGAGGCGACCCTCCAGCGGCGACCTAGTTATCTTTTGATGAAGCAAAAACATCGCACACTGCTGCTGCTGCTGTTGCTCTTCTTGCAGCAATTAGATGGCCTACAATGCACCGACGGCTTCACCCCACCGGCGAAACCGGAGAAAAGGGCAAAAGAGGCAACCATCCGCCGCAGTGCCATAAAACCCACCGGCCGGCTTTCCCGCGCACGGCCACGATCGCCGACGTGTGAACACAATCAGACCGTAGATTTTATTGCACCTCCAGTGCGGACCGGGACGAAGAAAGGACATGCTGCAGGACGCATCGCACCAAACCAGCGGACCGGAAATGCAGGCCAAAAAGGGGTGTTCAGCGCTTCAGCGCAGTCCCTTCACACCTCTGCTTGCGGGGCATCAAGTTGTGAAAGATCCACACGAAAACCTGCAAAACTGTTTGTGACGATTGTTTGAGATGACTGGGAGCAAATAATAATAACAACAAAAAAAACAAAAACAAATAGAACGCTCTGCAGCCAACTTTTCCCATAATTAGGTTAGAAGGTCAGTTTGAAATTTATTTTTATGACTTTATTTTCAACATCCTGCGGGAAGCGCGCTAGCGCTATCTACGTTTCGGGGCGTGCTTTTATCTATCTTTTCCCTCCGTTCCACCTTCTTTTTTGCTGCGCTAGATGTGGTGAGCAGCAACAATAATAGTAATAAAAAAAAAACCACCGTACATACATCAACCCCGTTCGCAAGCTGCCAGCCAGCCGCGAAACAATTCACCGAAGCAAAAATTGTTTCCTGTAAAATTTTTAACAAACTACCGCATTGCATATACAACACTGACCCTCGCACCTTCCTTGGCGTCCCCGGACACATTAGACAGTAAAGTGCAGCTCGTTGCGGGGCGCTGGTGTTTTTTTTTTTGTCTATTCTTGCTGACTTTCCTTCCTCCAACAGTGCGCGACAAGCCATATCGCGCGCAGCCAAAAACGATGGCAACCATCAACAAAACGTAGCAAACCATTTCCGTGGACATAAATAATTCCCCGGCCGGTTTGTTGTCCGTGTCCGCTGTGCCCGTCGTTGTCACCGTGGTTCGCATGTCCCTTTTTTTGTTGCTGCATTTACTATACTCCGCCAGCCTGTAACTAATATTGTAGCACCGCTTTTGTGCCGGCGCTTTTGCGGGCCTACAACATGTTTTGTCTATTACGATTGTGTGTGCAATGCGTATTTTGCTTGCCCATTGTTTGTATGCGAGTGTGTGTGTGTGTGTTGGTGTCCTTTTGTAGTTCTGGTGTTTGTTATCGCTTTGTGCACTCGTAAATACGTCCCCGATCCTGGCGATTGTTTGCTCTTTAGCATTTGCTTCTATCTGCTTGTCAGGTTATTTTAAATTATGGGTAGTTTTATATTCTGCGAGTATCTTGTGAATGGAGGAATGAAGTTTTTTGTGTAGGATAATGACGGATGCAAGAACACATTTTAATACACAATGATGCAAAGTAATAATTAACTTTTAAATGCTTTTTTTGTTCGTAGTAATAAAGTGAACAGGAATTAATTTATGGCACTCTAAAACTACAAAAATTATGCTGAAATGCTAAAAGTATTGGCTAAATTTACAAACCATAAACAATCGTGTTGAATTTTGTGGCATGATGACACACAAAAATATAATAATTTAAAAACAATTAATATGTTAAGAAAGTTGTGAATAAAAAGCCAAATAAACTAATTCTCGTAAGTAAATATTTAAATAAAAAACAAAGTATGACAAATAAATTAGAAAATAACTATGCAATCGTAGCATAGTAAAAAATAAAGAAAAACCAGAGTTCAAAAGAAAATAAAATAATAAGTTAACTACAGAAAAAATGGAAGAAGAAAAAATAACCGTGCCTATCGTTTATAGCATTTTCAAGCATTGGTGCTTTAAAATCATGGATACCTTACAATGGCCGCACTTTAATGGTAGTATCCTTTTTCGTACCCCGCCCAGAATGCCCAATGCATGTCGGTGCAATCTTCCCATTGAACAAATTTGATTTTCCAGCATATTTCACCTATTGTATCACTTTGCCACGATGCAATTGCCCCTAATAATATGTACAAACTTTGGTTCAGCTTGCCCCGGTCCGAACGGATGGAAAACCACGGGCCACACAAACGAATATCGCACCACGATGCAAAACCGTGCCAGTACAAAACCACCACCCCCTCCTCCTCCCAAGCGTTAAACGGAATACACTAAACGGTAGCAATCGAATGCAAAACGAAGTCGGCGGCAGCTTTCCCAATCCCCGGCCGGTGGGAAACATCCGTGAAAGGACGAGCGTACGGTCGGACGGACGGACGGAAAGAACACGCGCGAAAACATGAACGAACGAAACCAGCGAAACCCCGGCGCGCGCGTACACAAGATTAAACCACGTTCAACCGCCGTAGCGAATCCGATTTGTCTTGCACAACACACCCAAACACACACACACACACACACGCTCACACACAAAACACGACGCATTTATGAATATTTATGCGATTCCATCCACACGCCCCACCACTCCCCCATCCCGTTCGGCGATTTTTCGTCGTTTTTCGCCCTTCCCGGATTTGCGTAGGGCGTTTCGGTGTCCTCTGTTTGCTCTAGAGCATCGAACCGAATTTCCCCACCGCGGTCGGGAATGCACCGGGGCGGGGGCGAGAAGGGAGTGGAAACACCAACGACAGCAAACAACAGCAAAGAAAAAACGAAAAAAAACGACCCACACCGAGAGTAATCGTTACCGACAACTTGCTAATGAATCTCCAACTATCGAAGTCTTCCGATGGAGGCAGGCAAGGCGCTTCTGCGTCAGGCAAACACGACCGACAGGCGAGACTGGATCCGATTTTCAACCCCGTCCCCTTCTCCCCCCTGGAAAAAGCCGAACCGGAAGCCGTCACGTCACGTCTGCAGCAGGAGCCGCAGCAGCAGCAGCAGCAGCAGCTTAGATCGCACGGACACGACTCAGGTGCGTCCCGGTGGCAAACAAAACGTGAACGTGATCGGTTGCATTCTGCAAGTATGCAAACAAGCCAACCATTTACCCCGTACGTCAGGAAACGTCAGGCACCCGTCCAGGCACGAGCCCAAGTGTTGAAGTACCGCCATGCCATGGCAGGTGCTCGTACAGCTGCGCAAGGCGTTTTGGTTTGAAAAATGTTTTAAATTAGCCACCCCTACCGGCGCACCCTGTTGGCGCTCGTCCTGGTATGGGGAACTTCTGGAATTACCATTTTACCCTGGCATACCGGCCTCCGGTACTCCGTCGTACCGGCATCTTCCCGTCCCGGATCGGTTTGTCCCGCTTTAAACGTTACGAGGTTGAGGTAAAATTTCAAATTCCGCAAACAAACCAACAGCATCGCTGCACGCTTCACTCGCTACTACCACATGAAACAGGTTGACAGGGCGGCCAGCTAAGGACGCACCGAAGGAGAGCCGAATTTGGCAAACAAACTGCCCCACACCCACACGGTTGGACGCTGGCAGGTTGTGGCATCACAACCAAAAGCTCACTTTCTCCTCCTTTTCTGCCGGCCGCACGAACAAACAAGTGAAGCACAAAAAAGGCGGCATCGCCTACTGCAACTCCTCCACTTCGACACCGTAGCGACATCTATCGGGATGTATTTTAGACGTCACGGAGACAAACAACCGCAGCAAAACCCAGGCCAGGTGCGGGCGGGTTCCCTGCAAGCCGCCGAGCGAGACGGAACAGCCTGCCGAACACGCGCGGTCGGTGGCATATATTTGCGTACGAAATTTGCTGTTAATAGCAGGTTCAATTTGTACTTCCCCGTATCGGTTGCCGGCGGTACGGGGTAGCAGCTCCCGGCGATTGACTGCGCGCTACACGTGCCGCCTTTTGGAACCGCCTCGGCCGGTCGTCCTTCCCTGGTCGGATTGCAAACCGACCGTAACGTGCCGGAGTTGAGCCGGGCTACCGTTTTCATCGTAACATCCCTCGGCATCGCTCGGTTACAGACACTTCAAACGATGTCACTCTTTCCCCGTGTG
>JXXA01000032.1:0-19521 GCA_000956255.1 Anopheles punctulatus | reverse complement strand
ACCGGTACCATGATCCCATTCGGATCGTCTCCCCCTAGCGAGGAGTGACTAACCAGCTATGGTGGTAAAAATTAGCCTAGAAAGCCGGTAAAACGGCAGGCATGACTTCGGTCTTTACGTCAAATAGAAGGTATTAAAGCTATGGATCAATTTCTTTAAAATTGTTTCAAGTAAAACATGTACATACATGTTCTGTTTTGGCATATGCAAGATCCACTGATCCATCTCCGAAAGATTTCTACAAAATGCACAGAGCGTGTATAAATTATAAATAAATTATACAGTACATGTTTGTACAATTTAAATTTGTATTTTAGATTTTTTCCATATCAATCGATTGGTTTGTTGTCCCTTTTACTCCCTTCGCTTGTTTCACAATCACTAGCTGCATTAATTGTGCTTCGTCCGTCATTGCTAGTCGTCTGTTTTCAGCAATAAAAGTCTTAATAATCGTAAACCATCGTCTCCTGTCGGGCATTGAGACGAATGCGAAGCGTACTAACTTTTCATCAATTACGTTGGTTCATTCGTCTGCTTGCCGTGCTCGTTAACGACGATGTTCAGCGGTGCAAGGATAACAGATCAAACGGAGTGCGAGATAAAACCGCCACTGAAGGCAAGGAAAAGCTGAGCCAAAAGCGCCGAAAAAAGCTCATCCAAATCCAGTCCGAAGATGGCTACGAAAAGAAGGTGATGTGGGAAGAGGGACAGAACGCTTGGTGGGGTAGGTGGGTAAGCGTGCTTTTCCGAAGCCAAGATATGCTGTTCGGATGGCCGGTCGAGGACAGTAAAAGTGCTTGTGCACGTTGAAAATATATAATCATTGGCAAAAGTTTTTCCAATAAAATAAAACGAGCACGTTTAACTCTTTTTGAACTGTCCATTATCTCCGAGGCAGATCTAATCCACCGAATGTCAGCGTTTCTGGTGTGTTGCTGGTGTGCGTCCACTTGGGACGCTTGTGTTGGTCGGCTAGTGGTCGTCTCGTGCCCGGGAGGTTGCCCGAACCACAAAAATCCTTTGGAAGCAGTCTGCTGTGTGAGCGTATTTGTGCCTTTTTGTGCGATTTTGGACGGCGTGGAACTTCATCATAACTGGATGGGAAGGGGGGTGCAAAAAAACAAAAAAAAGCTTAGCTCACTAGCAGGTGCTGAACGCTAATGTCCTTCAGTTGCTTCATTGAGCTGGCAGTGTGAGCATGAGAAGAGATCACACACTTCAAAATGGCACCCAACTTAAATCGCCGTCGCACGTAGAAGAGAAACCGAAACGGGTGGGATGTTGCTATGCGGTTACGGTTTCGCTTTTCCGATTCTGGCCACGAGTCGTCAACGTGCAACGCGATAGACACATATCTTTCCATGGTAGATTAAGTTTCAAATGATCCGTTTTATTACTTTCATCTAAGAATCGATCGGGTAGGGCTCGTCGTTCGAAGGCGAAGACGTTATCTTATTTCTTTTTTTTTTTAGCCTGCATGATTTTGTAGGCCGTGGCATTGAACAAATGAGAAGCTAAAGGGAGCAAAAGTTTGGTATTTAAAGACAGCATGTGGTATCGCTTGTGGATCGCAAGCAAACCGGAAAGCGGAAGGTGAACAAAGTCATGCTCTAATTTCATACATACATGTCTTATGTTAGTGTGTGTAGCGAGCTTTTATTCGTCTGACTTACCACGGTTTTTATTTTATGAGCGTTTAAACAGTCGACGAGTCCCTCAGACAAACTTGATTGATTGAACTAATGCGATTTTGAGAAAATGTAGCAAACATGTTGGTAACGCAACATTTTGACCGGTGCATGTAGGATGCAACTTTGATCGTCGCTTGAAAAAAATAAAGCGTTGGATTAAAATAAAGCAGTTTGTGAGATTCCAGCGCTGTGAAATGCGAATGTGAAACATGGGCCGATCACCGTCAGTAGATTGTTCTGTATGCTCCATAGACCATTCTTCGGTCTTTGGGATGAATTTGTTACTTTTTCAAGGGTATCGACTGCGTGGAATGCTCTGTAACAGGCTATAAATGTCTCCAATTTTTGCCCGTCATTCATGTCCCTCCGTTATCCTGAGCTATAAAGCATAAATCCGGGAAAATGGATTCCTATCATACGTTTGTTTGCAAATTATTTCACCCAAATCTTTGGTAGCAACGATGCTGTGATTGATATAGATATCCTTAAATGTTTATTGTAACCCTTGGGCTTTCGTTGCGTGCTCTCTTATATGAAATCGTGTATAGTTCGCTAGATTTAAGATGTTAGTAAATAAACATTGTTTTTATAAAAAAAGCAAAGATGTTCGCAAAATTTTAAGAGTTTATTGTTATAATCTTCTATTGTTGGGATTTTCAGATGATTCTAGCGTAAAATGAAATCTATAAATAAGCAGTACAGCAAGTTTTACATATTATTAGTGCATGATTCTTAAATAGTTATAGTTAACATTATTGTTCTGTTATTTAATCCATCAACTATCCATATTCTTTCATATAAAACCGTCTAACCAGCTCAGAAACTAGGTTTGCTAACTAGAAACTAATTTGCCAAAACTTTTTAACGAATTTGAAGAGCGATGGAGGCGCCTGGTGGATATAACATAAAAGTTCCATGTATTTTAATAACAAGTTCCATGTAACTTAATAGCTGTACCGTGGTATTTGCCTTCATCGAAGACGGTGGAAAAAATGAATTTAAAAACCATAGGTTTAGAAAATTATAAAGGAGTATAAAAACAGGAGCTACAATTGCCAGCAGTTTTACCTCGTTTTAATTATCCTCTTTAATTATTAATTCCACAATAGTGTGCGCTACAACTTATTCAAAATAATTCCTGAATGATGGATTTGTTACGAATCAGAGTATTGTGATTTCTGATGAAATCTTTCAAAAATGATGTTTCTTTTAATGGAGCTCCGGTCGCTTTATCCAAAGATTAATAACGATACAAAATAATCAAAATTTGTTGCAGTTATGTCAACAGAACAGCAGCCAGTTTTATAGTCCTCAACTCATCCCGTTGGAGACACGCATTTATGTGTTTCTAATTTATGTGTTCTATGAAACCCATCATTTTTCAAATTTGTTTCAGAAATACGAACGCATTCATATTTAGAACGCAGTATCCCCACTTCTTGGATCGCTCGTACTTGAACACGTCATGCTGATATGGCCAGATAGCAAATAGCTTTTCGGGATTCAATGTACATTGCTGTTCACCTCTGTTAAAGGTTGTGTATGGATAAATAACATAGATAATGCTCTCTCTGTCTTCTCTTGCCACGAAATCGCCACTATCTGCTATCATTCCGAAACTCTACTTCACAGGCAGGCCCAAAGGGTAACTCGACCGATGATATCTATCTAAAGTTATTTTTTAAATATTTTTAAAGACAAACATCAAAACGAAAACTATGCTGTAAATTATGTTGATCGACTGCAAGTGGACATTTCATCACTATATTACACGTAAGTGTGCAATAACGGATCACCAGCTTTACAATATTTCACCGGTAAGAGCCTTTCGTTGGAAAGGTTAGGGGGCGTAGAAGAAACCTTGAGAAAAATATCTTATATTTGTCATTTTTACGGTTCAATTTTCTAATCCAACAACAGCCTAATGGCGATAAGGTCCATTTGCAAACAAAAATGGGTTGATGTGCTGCGTGTCTACGGAATGACAAAATTAAAACATTAACATGCATGAAGATTTATTGGGCGGATCTTTCTATGGACCGTGGGATGCTCTCTGATCGTCAGTTTTTTTCATTTTTCGTTAACGCACTCTGTATGTATGAGCCTGCTGGCCATTACAATTATTTCATCCGCTCTTCCTAGCGAGATGATTAATGAGGGTGAATGCTTGCTAACGGGATGATAAACTTTTCACGCACAATCTTTACCGACGTGCGTCGCAAGGTGTAAAAACCGGACCCCAGATGGGTGTCCTTAGTTAGACTAAGGGCTGAGCTAGGTAGATAGCAAGCAGATGAAGAGGTTAAAGAGCGAATGGAGGCAGAGCAGAGCTAAGCCGTTGTGTCGTGTTTAAAGTTGGTTGGCTTACGGTAGGGCAATTGAGACTGTTTGAGGCAAACATTTTTTCTACAGGACAAAACTGTGCCGTCGTAAACATGGTGGAGGTGTGTGTTTTCTGTTCTCGGATCATAAGAGTAAAATATTGTCAGGGAAGTAAGGTTCGTCCTTTATTGACATCTAGTTAATCGGGCGTAATATGTTGTTTGTTTTTCTTTTTCGTGTCACACAATTTAAATAGAATAGTTTTGAATGCTTTAAAAATGGAGGAAAAGTTAAGCCACCGAGCGTAGTTTCGCTAGGTGGTGGGTTTGTTTTAGAATGTTTGTTTTCACGTCATTTCCCTATAAATGATGTGAGAAATTGGTCGCGTTACATTCTGCACAGTACGGTTCACTGGCATGCAGTTTTCTCGCAACGGGATACTTTTAGGAAATGTTTCAATCCCGAAAAATCCTGTTGCGCTGCGGTTCAATTGGTAAACTTCCTCGTCGGATGTGGCTTATGCTAAGAGAAAAGTCCTAAGTGATGAAAACTTTCGTGAAAAATTTCCTATCCGCTGAAAACGTTTGTGTGGTCAGAAATTACCACGCAAGGCATGGTGAGAGCGAGGAAATAAACTGGCAGGATTCGTTTCTCACCATGGTACGACTGAAAACTTGAAGTATTTTGGTTCATAAATAAGATTTTTTTTTCCTTCTTCATCCTTAGTGTGTACAAACATCTCCATTTTAGTGCGAGGATGTGCAGTGAAAGAAAAAAAATTCGAATGGAAATGGTTTTGAAAAGTTTTTCAATTTTCCCAATTTTCCCTTCGCGCCGAAATCGAGCACGCGAAACGGTCCGGGTGTCCCGTATACCGATCGATACAAGCAATCGTCTTGTGTTCCCCATGCACCAACCGGCGTCCTAGAGAGGCTGTACCTTTTGAACGTGTTGGTGCGCGGTGACCCATACGAAATGTTTGTCGCTTGCTTCCAAGCGGAAAATATTGTGGTCGTAGGTGGAACCTTACTGCTAGCGTGACGATTGTTTGTACATATTTGCTTCTCTCGCCTACCTCGACCACATCCCCAGCTGGCCGTGTGCAGCGTCGCGATGCCGTTCAGTGCGTTCAGTGGCCGAAGCGGAGCTATCCGGGACGAATCAATGCGAGAAATCTTTCTGCTCAAGCTGAAGTTTACCATTCTTCTGGTAACGATTGCTGCCACGCTCGCCGTCCGATACTCGACAAACTCCGGCATAGTCATGCATGCATGGTTCCCGCACATCACCGACGGGAGAAACACAGATTTGATTGCGAGTGGAGTTTGGCGCGAGAAGATAAATAATGTGATTAAATCGAAATCTGTGCAGCGAAAGGCACCGCGTTGACTTGTAGCTACCGAGAAGCGATTTCTTGGAGCCCTAAGCACGGTGGGAAGTAAACGTGTGAAAATAATTACTTCTCAACTCCGGCAGTGTTTGCGCGACGGATTCAATAGAATTTAGTCGCTAGTTGCTGCGTCGAACACAGGTGCAGTTCACCGAACGTGCGGCGTCGTTAGTGAATTCAATTGTCGAGCGTTCTTAAGATGGGTTTTTGGCGAAACATGTGGAACATAATGTTGTTTGGAATCATTAAATGTGCGCCCAGTTTTTGGGAGTGTTTTGAATAATTTTTGATTAGTTTTTACACATTTATTGTAATTGAAATTGATAACGTTATTTGTACGAAATTCATCGGCTAGTTATCGTTACACTTTTTCAATAAAATTTGAAATAATACTGGCGAAAAATACAAAATTAAATTCTTGTGTAAGTACACTTACACAAAACTTATAGGTTGTTGTATTTTTCGTTTGTTGCAGCTCATATTGATATAATCCATCATATTCGTTTCCTTCTTTGCTTATCGACCAATGAAGTCGGGACGAATTTTCCATGCATTAGACCAATTTTAGTCAAAATGTATCGTTAGTCACTCCTCGTTCGAAGAAAACGAAATAGCTTGCCTGGACAGGTATTGATGGCTCTATTTTTTACCTTTTCTGCAAATTTTAGGCGATAAATTTAAATTTAGGCTTCCAGTAGGAAATATGACAAAACTCCACATCGACCTTCTGCAAATCTACTTGATTCATGAATACTGCCTTGAATAATTTAAAAGGCCGGGTCGTCCTGTATGATTCAGATAAAATTATGAAAGAATTCTTCATTGTACCGATTACTGTGAAAAGAATAATAAATCGGAAGTGATTCGAACAGTGTTAGCAAATGAAAAACAAACGGCATTAAAATAGCTACTTGCTAGCAAAGCAAAATAGCATTAAAATAGCAAAGTTGCTTAAAAAAACAACAAAAAATCTATGGTTTCCCTTTAAGAACATAAAGATTCATATTCCTGCAAGCAATCACTGTATCGTTGACGCCTCGTGCTGTACCGTTTGTTTCCATCATCAAACATTAGATTGCTACGGGTGTTTGTGTATAGCTGAAACTATCACACGAAATGATACATATCATGTCAACCGCTGCCATTCAGTCCCAACCGCGGAAAGCGGAGTATTTCGCGGTGATCGTTGGTTTGGGAGAAACGGTGCGGTGTAAAGCTGCTTGCAGCAGAACCAACTGCACAGCAAACGTTCACACTTTCGGCAAACGCCCTGTCGTCGCGAACGCGGTGAGAAGATTGCCATTGCAAGAAATTCAACTTTGTACCGAAACCGACGATTCGGAGTTGATTTTTCCGGCCCTTGGATGCGAAGGGGAACGGGGTGATGGGAGCGGTTTAGCTACCAGGAAAAGGATCACAAATTCGGCGCCGCACCGCGGGTAAACTGTTCGGTGGTGCTTATTGTTCCGCCGGCGCTGACCACGTCGACGAGCTGTAACGCAAAACTGGTTCGGTTCGTGTTGGTTGCGGTTTATGGTGTGGCACGCGTCAAACAGAGCAACACTCCCATCCGACCGCAAGGGAATCCGCAAGCGGCATCGGGAAAGGGTACGCATTGTCGCGCAAACGTCAGACCGAGGTTTATTTATGCGAACGTGACAGTGAAATTCTTGTGTCAAAGCGAGAGAGCACACCATCACTGTGCCACTGTGATGACATTTTGACGAATGTATATTATTTATCTTACTTATACTCGACGAACGTCTTCTGCCGCTGCAACCCGTTTGATATCGGTGCCAGTGTTCTTGGTGCGGGGTCGTAAACCTAGCACATGGCAAGGGACCCACGGAGGCTAGATATTGCTGCGCGGCTTGCCCGCGTCCGCGCCACCGCGCGACTCCATCCTGACCTTGCATGGGGGAATTTCCGCCTTTGAGCACGGTACTACGTGGAGCTGCACCAACAGTCAAGGAATGCAGGAGAATGATAGCCTTCCCGAAGGTGCTAGCGTGGTTTGTCTGTGGTTGCTGCAGGAAGTCTCCAGACAGGCGCATGATTTATGGTGATGGGTCAGAATATTTTGCCAAACAATTGGTTGGTTTTGGGGATTCAGCAGCGTGACTGAATGTTGGCACGTATTATCGTTCAACTGTGCTGGTTGGTTGGAGCTTTTCAAAGTCATCGAAATAATGCTGCATGAAGAGAAGAAATCAAAAAACTTTAGTAAAGTACAGGAAAGATGGTGCAATGATAATACAACAAATAGTTCGATTCCGTGTTAAGGTAGATAAAAAGATAATTTCGAGAACCGATTTCGAAATTTTTCTAGAGGAAATATAATTAAATCGCTTTGTTTCCTAAGAACTGTCCCTTTCGGCGAACGATGCCATCAAAAAGTAAAGCAATAGCGTAACAGCATTAAAAGTCAGCTGGCAGTGATGGTGCGCGGTTCTTTTTAGTTTATGAAAACTAATTTCTTCGCCCGTTGTTTTGCTACCGTTTGCAACTATCGGAATTACTACAGCATTCTTATGGCATTTTGCCCAGAGCACGGTGAGTACCGATATACTGTTGAAGTGCGAGAAGTGGTGGAAAAAAAAACTTCAACAACAAACAACAACTACAAAAAAGACCGAACTCTACGAATGCGCTCGAGAGCTGCCGCGCGTCCAGCCCAGTCCCGGTGTTCCCCGTTGGTGTTTCATCGCCACCCTGCGTTACTAGGCTCATCGTGTTCTCATTAGGCTTGACAGCAGTCTGAAGTGATGCTGCAAGTGCCGGCATTAAACCATTACATCGTTCGGTACGGCACGGTAACCTCATTAAAACTTCCAGCCATGTCCATTCGTCTAGCAACGAACGGGCAGTTTTTGTGCGGTAGGATGTTTTTCCTGCTCAACGCAGCGCAAAGCGGGATGTAAATTGGTGAGTTGTTTTTCATTTGTGAGTGAAGTGAGTGAGCGTAGGGTGCTCGTTTTGCCTTCGAAATGAGCCGGAAGCGGGAGGCATTGCGAAACGGTGGTAAGTAGCAGCAGCAGCAGCAGCAATTGTGTTAGTTGGACGAAAGTTTAGTAAAATCTAAGGTAATTTGCATTTCGACTTGCCGAAACGATGGAGGCACAACTTTGGACCGCCGGAAGTTGAGTGGCGAATGAATTCAATTAAAATCGATTGTACACCTGAAACCCGAGGGTCCGGGAAAACGGAAAAGCAAGGAAAAAGGAGTGAGTTTGTAGTTGGTCTTGTTAGGTGGAGGTGGTGCACGGTTTGGTTTTCTACCTTGTTTGTTCTGTGTTAAGTGATACACTGTAGTTAAACGAGCATACAATTTGATTTGTTACTAGGAGCAATTTTTCCTTTTTTGCAGTGTTACCAGAGAGCTTATGAATATGTATTATTAATAAAATAATGTACAAAATTAAATGTAAAGCAAGAGACGTTTATAAACATTTAATATGAGTAGAATGGAAACTGTTAAATTCACGACGAAAATTCTCTCGCAAGCGGAAGCGTGGGTAAAGGATGGAAACTTGTAAAAGTTTCTTGGCCAAATCGAAATTTAATATCTTATTGAACGTGGTTTATGTTTTTGCTTCCCGCAAAAAGTTACACCGAACGCGCAGTATGGTTGTTCTGCGGTCAGGCGAAGAATACTATTCAGCACGGATTGAAATTCGACCGAATGCCGATTCCGAATGGTGAGGAGAAAGTTTTGCCCTTCCCGTTGGTTCTACCTTCGGCGTCAACTCCAAAGCAGTGTGAAGATGCGGTTCACGAAAGCTTATGGTTGTTAGATGGGTGATTGATTCTAAAATGCAGTCATTCTCTGGGAGAAACGTGCCCAAATGCAAAACTAGCTCGGTTTGCCCGACATCAAGCATACTGGCACCGCCGTTTCACCTTATGAGATCGTTACCTGGCGTAATGGAAGGTTCTTGGTGAGGATTTTTTTAGGTTGAAATTCTTTACCATTTTAGGACACGTACTGGAAGTAAGGCAGGAGTTGTTTCCAGCAGATGTGGCATGTGGTGGTGGTGGTGGTGGTGAAAATAAAACATGTGGGTAGTTGTCGTGACTGCACAAGCTGCACAATTATTCGCAGGAAAATCTAACATACAAAAAAAACCAGGAGCCCCTTAGTTACCTAGCGAGGAGGAGAGCGTGGGTCAAATTCCAATTTCACTATCCATCACCTGGGGGCTGGGTTCCTATGCTGTACCTGGAACGAGTTGCACAAGTTGCACGGTGCTAGCCAACGGAGTGGACGTATTCTGTCGTCGGAGCAGTCCGGTGGTTCAAGTGGCGGAATTCGACCCGACACCGAGAAACTTTGCCCCATTCATCTCGGCCGGCAGTGGGAGCGATGAAATCTGAAGATCGTCCAAGTCGTTGTAGGCAAGCGACCAGAACCAACGATGCCCGACAATATCTTCATCTATCAAGCAGAAGCGGCGGTTTGGGCGGTCAGCGTGGAAGCAAGACGAGAGACAAAGGGTTTTCCATACGGTTGCAAGCATGTCCATGGACGAAGTTCGTCAGGATCGTAGCTCATTTAGAATGCAGGGCGTAGAAGCCTCAGTACGAAGCTCCGCACAAGTATCACGTAAATGGAAAATATTTAAAACTTTTATTTCCAACCTGGCAAAGGGGAGGACTTTCAAGGGGTTGGGTTCTTGCTTGCTCGCTTACTCGGGAATGCGTTTTTCCTGCATCGGTTTGACGGAGTTTGCAGCACTAAACATAAGGTTCCTCAATGCTACCGATGGCGAAGGGGACGAGAAGGGGGGAGGGGGTGGTTAACGTTACGCACGTACGAAGAAAAATGATAGTAAAAAAACGATATCATCATCTAACTCCAAACGCATCGATGCATCCGTGCAGGAGTATGTTTTGTCAGAGTTTTGCCCCAGCTTCGTTGCATTCAATGTGGGTGTGTTTTTTTTTAGAAATGGAATTGACTCCATCCACAATTTTCATACGAGGCAAAACACCCGCTGACGAGGGTTTATTTGGCGGTAAGACTTTGTCAAGTGAACATGCTGGCAGCTGCATTCTTCGAGACTGCTTTTTCCGTACTCTCGTGTGCCTTTGGGAAACCCCAATTGTTTTGACTGCGAATCAAGAGGACGAGTTTCGGCGAAGGAAAGCAGCTATCCTTGGCGACGAAAGTGAGTCCCATCCAATGTGGCCTCCGTTGACATGACGAATAAATCCGCCAGATGAGATTTAGAACCAAAGGCAAATAGTTCTCTTGTTTTTATGGTGCAGATTGCAAGATTTATCGTGATATGATGAACCCAATTTGCATGCTGCAATTGAGGGAAATAGTTTTGTAAAATATTCATATGAGCCAGTTGAGTATTTTCGATTCATATTGTTCCTAAAACATTTATGTATAAACATGATGAGCTAATGTATCCTCCTTCACCCATGAGTGATTTGATACAAGTTTCGTTTTAGTATGCTTGCTACTTTTACTTTTACTAGAATTATTATGTAGCAACCGTAATTTGGCCAAGTTTTTATTTTAATTTTAAATACTGCAAATTTCCTATCTTTATATAGGTATTCTTTTAAACCAAAAGGAAGTAATTGTCTTCCGAAAAGCTTTTTTTTTTGGTACTTGGTGGTATTTGTAAATATTTGTATGAATTATATAATAAATAAATTAAATATATAATTCTTCTTTAAATAATAAAAATATTTATGTTCTTCTTATTTAAAAAAATTAAGTATTTTGAAATAATCTTGTCTCTCCCTTTTTGCCCATCGGCGTAAATTAGACCTATTGTGTTACGAATCTATTAGACTGATTAATCCTGTCATGTAAAATTCTGGCACCGTTACCATGACACCATCGGATCGTTCCTAATTTTTCATGCACAAGTGGAAAAATATAACAGCCAATGCCATCAAATATTTACTATATTTGTCATCGTCAGCGATTCATAAACATGGCTTTTACACATACAACTGAAATCCAAACTGTTATACGACAGGGAAATGAGGCTATGTTGTTGCATAAAAAATCTTTTATTATCATCATCCCACATAATTCTAATGCAACGATTGGCGTATGCTTTTGTTTGAATCGTGTATCGTGTATCAGCAAAATACGCTGAACCAAGGGTATCCCCAAAATTTCGGAATGCAGGGTGGACTCATATTTTTAAAAGAAATTAGGGTAGTTTTTTTTGTGCAAAATTAAGATATTAAATTAAATTAAAGATAAATAAATCCTTCCTCCATCCTGATTACACTTTCATACAGTTTGTATGCGTAGTACAATAAAAAAGGAACTGAAACAAAGAAAGTTGTATGCATTGTGGCAAACATTCATATGTTGCAAGCCAATGATTCGAAATATATCTCTTGCTTTCTCGTACAATATTTATATAATTATGGTTCATCTTCGTTCGTTCCGATGGTGTTTGGATTGGATGGTGTTCAGATGATTTGAACTTTGCTCGCACTAAGCCGTGCAGTTTCGAGTGATATCATTTTATTTGGTAGCAGCTCAACCGATAGTCTAGATGGCACGTTTGGGAAAGCACTAAAAGATTTCCACAATGCCCCGGAGAGCGAGCATTAGATTTCTTCTTCCATCTGTTCAAATATGTTTTACTGTCTCGCTCTATCCAGTATCATGCCACCGCTCGTTCGCGTCTTAAATAAAAGCGAAAGAAAAAATGATAGCGTGCAAAAGTACACACATGGTAGCACATCACGTGCTTCATGATTTATGATGAAGCATAAAACACTAATATCCGCCTTACCTTTCAATACCTGCCAGATTCACTATATTGTGCCGGTCCGTGCCAGTCTGTGCCGTGTACGCTTGAGTGCACGGTTTCACCTGTTTCGAGTTCGGTGAAGAATTCGGTGTCGGTCGACCTCTCGTTTGCTTGGTTTTGTGCTGTGAAATCCCCCCGCAAGGGTGTGCATATTTCAGCAAAACAGAATGCATCTGCGGAACTGCAGTTGGTGGAATGGCATATGTGCGCTCGCAGGTAGGTTATGATTTGCTCGGCAATGCAGAGGGGTTCTCGTATCAGAAATACTACCCCACGCTAGGACACCTGCTGCCAAAGTGCTCGGTTGCACTTTTCACTCATATCATTACACGCACACAGACGTACGCGGAAAAGAGATTCGAAGACGACGGTAAGGCCCGCTGAACTTCATTCGACTGCACCTTTCCGTCAAACCATTGCACACTGCTTCTAACAACTAGTGGCGATAAATATCCAGCGTGAGTACATTTTAAATGCATGAATAAATTTCTGACGGTAAATTAAATCTGTTCATGTTGGTGTTGGTAGCATATCTTCAGCACAAAGCTCGATGTTGGAGAGCGGTTTATAGTATGGAATCATATTTTTACTTTGTTGAAATATACCAACAAGTAGTTTGTTGGAAACGCTGCGTGAGATTCTCCATTTTATATGAAAAGCCTATCTAATAAAGCCTCATATGTACTCGCTTGCGATCATTCCACCGTCGGTGTGGATGTGATGTGAGATGACGAACTTCGCTAAATATTTGACTCGAGTATTTACCAGGGAATAAAACGAAACAGTTCGATCTGGAAAGTACGCCGAAACACACAATCCATGCACCCTCCGCGCTCGCGCATCACCGTGGTGAGGAATTTGCACAACAAGTACATATTTTTATCGCTCTGATGCGTTTCCCACGTGTAACCACAATCGGCACACGGTAAATACGCAGAGACTTCCATTTTTGGAATCGAAGTTTTGGGGTGCCAAAAGTTTTATTACCGCTCGATACGCTGTGCACACCACAGAATTCGAGCAACCATTTCACGAAGTTTAGGCCTTTTGGCACGTACCAATTTGTGATGCTGTTCGTACGACCGCGGCTTACACATAACGAATGCAACCGTAACCACATTCACACAAAGGTGATTGATATGTGGTTGCGCTGGGAGAAGAATCGATACATTGTTGAAAAGTAGATGTTTTTTTTTTAAAATAAAATACTAACTGTTTGTAACATTATTTTAACAAAAAAGAAATAAACAGTTGAAAAATGAGCGCACTGTGTGTGGCAATACGGCCAGGCCGTAACTTCTTTAAAAAATTAAATAAAATTAAGATTCATTGCTTGCATTTGTAAAAGTTACTTTTCTTTTTGATCAATAGAAAAATAGAATAGAATAAGGTATTGTTTCTTTATAGTATAGTGGAAGCTGTTTCGGTCTTTCACATGAAAGAAATGGTACAAGAGATTACTAAAAGTTATCCGAAATATATTTGATACTGACAGGAATATGTAAAAAATGTTTAGCATTCAGTTCCTCAAAAATAAAAATAAAAAATTATTTGAAAAGTACACTGATACGGGTGATGAATTCAGTTCAAATATGTCACAAGATTTTAGTTTCTGTATTTTCAATTTCAAGGATAAAGACGTGCCTGTTGGTGGTGTTGTTTTCTGCCAGCGGTTGTACTGAGCGATCTGCTAGCCCTCTTGAGACCGCACCGGTGCTGGCGTTGATGGATGTGATTGATTTTGCATAGCTCGCTTCACCTGAACGCCTCATCCAAGATCGGTACGGAAACAAGAACCAGAGCTAGATAAGAATATCATTCTTGTACAAAACGGTAAATAGTCGAGTCTTCAAAATGTAATAAAACATTTAAAGTAGTCCAAAACCATTAATTTGTTAATAAAGCTACGTTAATCAAATTTATGTAAAAAATAAGGATCAATGTTCATAAAAGCTACCTATTTTGGTGTTTGTTTTATAGGCGTTGCTAGGCGATGTTACAACGTTGAAACGAACAAGCCAAGAAAACCGAAAAATCAAAACAGTCTAAAAGTTAATAACGATTTTCTTCGTTTCTGCAGTGTTGTTGCATACAACATTTTCTCAATTATTGCACAAAACAATGTATTAAAGCGTAAATTTACTTTCATGCGATACTTTTACGCTTTCCTTTTCAAGCTCATTAGATAAACAATTTTTTTCATTGCTATGGATAGTTTTTTTTTAAGTCGAGGCGTACTTGCTGCTTATATTCTCAACAATCCGTTGCATCGTGTCGATTGTGAACCATCCACCAGTAGGATGTCGTTAGCTATCAAAGCACTGTCCCCAGATTGTGCACAGCAACGGAACATAAATGAGCAAACTTTTCGCATCACCACCGGCCTCATAATTATCGGGTCCTGCTTTGAGGTTGATGCTTGGTGTTGTTTGTCTGCGTGTGAATGAGTGACGCATACTTCAGTCGCGTACAGGCGTAGGAGGAGTTGATTTCCATTCCACCGCATGAAGGTGGACGTGAATTGTGTTTGGATGATTTCGTGTAATTATAGTGATTATCCTTGGTTCACAGTTTGTAAATAGTGGCACCACGATAGCGAGTGTTTTAATGATGTTGCTTTCACTGGAATGACTTGGCAGGAAACAAGCAGGCATAAATTAGCCTACAGCGTAGTAGTGGTCTTCAAGGCAGAAAGTAATGAGGTGAAACATGTTACAAAGGGTACGTGCGGTTTAAAACTGACTATCTGATAGTTGTTTTTTTTTTTAAATAAAATTTGCAATAAAAGGCAAGATTTTAAAATTTATTTTAAAGATTGTGCAGCAATTTCTTAAATGATTTTTTGCCTGCTTAGTGAAGAAAAATTTTACGAACAGTAAGACAAATTTCAATTAAACCTGATCGTGATCAACCCGATGCATAGGAGTAGGACATCGCCTACAATAGCACCACCAGTGTCGTTTTATTGCGTTGCGAGTCAACTCCCAAAGACGGTGCTAATGAGTGTCACGATGTAATTACAGAGTACATCTGGAGAACTCCATCGTTACGGAATTACGGTTCGTTTTTCAAAGCATCGCGAACGCAGCTAGTTGATTCCAGCAAAAGGAGATGACTGCAGAATCCTTCCGGTGCCGTATTTATCTTGCCACCAAGGATTCGAATGCAAAAGGCACCACATTCTGTCCCGCTCCGCTTTCGATCTGGCAACTGATGACACTATTTACTGCAGCGTTGGCTAATGCAATTGCCTAGAACAACCCACACGGGTAATGGTTGAAATAGGGACGCGTTGAACGGGAAATCATTCTAAAGTTAGAAACTCCTCAGGCACAACCGAACCGATAGCGCTATGGACACGCTACGTGAGTTAGTGTATGAGTGCACATTAGTCCCTCAGCTACACCCACACCGTTTTAGCGTGGTCGTAGAAAATCATGCGATGACGTTGGATTCGCTGCACAAAGTTGCACAGGGTAGTATCGAGAACGTAGAAGGATGGGGATAGGCGATATTAATTGACAAAAGTTTAATAAACCCACAACGATACCTTGTAGGTTGGTTATGTTTTGTGCAAGGAAGTGAGCTATACCCGCAGGGCCTGTAGCTAATCGAACGAAATGCATTGGAGGGCGATTGCAGGAAAGTTGAACTGAAATTTGAGGCAGGCAGAAAGTGATTTTTGAACCTGAGATCCATAACTATGAAGCCGAGTGAGAAGATCAGTATGAAGCAGCTATTAAAGTAAGTTAAACTGCTTACGACTCACACCACAGCGGTATCGTTCAGAGCAGTGCGTTGTATGAAAGCGAAAAACATGAAAAACATCCGCACAAGATGGACGACACTCTGTCATGCATAGTGAATGCTTGATGAGGAGTATAGAAGTTTGAGATAACGATCAATAGTGTGAGCGCAAGTGATTATCGGAAAACTTTCATCGGAAGTGTCAAGCAGAAAAATAGTTCCAACAATTTCACCTATAAGTGGCTTAAACTTCTATAATTTTATCCTTGGAAGTTTGACGTACTGGTGCGGTTGATAGTCTGGCTGTTGCAAAACTACGTTTTCAATAATTGAGCAGAAACTCCGTGACAACTTTGTTTCGAAGACAATTTTTTTATGCCCAACGTGGACTCGATGCTGTGTAATTAGAATGAAGTTTGTTTCTCTCTGGGTTTGGGTTGGTGAGAGATATCGAAAATATTCACCATCTTTATAGTAAAGCCCGATTTCCCTTTTCGATTGAGAGATTGATTCGGCATTTGAAGTGATTTTCGTATTTTATTGTTCGCCTTCAGATGCCGGGGTACGCTGTTCGGCTGTTTTGGTTTCATGTTTATTAAAACATTTTGTTTCGCCCCGCACAACTTACGCACAAGTGCTTTTAGGAGGCAAAAGTTCGTTATGGGTTTTCCAATTTTCTAGGCAGAAAGTAATCGCGCAAAGCGTGCGCCTTTTACGATTATTTTATCGCATCCTTCCGTACGATTCACGGCTCTAGTGGGCCTAGCCTGATCTGGTGTAGTGTGGCTTTCAATACCGAGGCGACGCCAGAGTGGTATTGCCAGAGTGTAATCATTTTCATAACGCTCCGGGCTGGCGTCATTCGCTCCCAATGGTCGGGAGCAGGGCAACGGAAAAGACAATCACTTTATGGCAGGAAAATTTCATCTTCCCTAACAATCTCCCGTACGGTTCCGTACCGTGGTTCATGCTCTATAAAAAAGCTTATCATTTTCGCGAGTCTGCCGTTCATAAATTTTATTTCACATCCTCTCTGCTCGCACCAGTCGCACAATAATCGGTCGGTCGGTAGTCGCCCGGACGGTTTGTCTTTTGGGACTCAGTGTGCAGAAACCGTGTGGCATCGGTTCCTGCATTCCTGACCTCAGCTTTGATCCGCGCTTGACCTGTTTTCCTTGACGCGGTTTGGAGACCGGTTGGGGTGATAGTACGAAGTATGTGTGAATGGTGCACGCAGCGTGCACACGTTCCGGAAAAGTAACACCAGCGATTCCTATTGAATTATGCTACAGAAAGTGGCAGGATTGGCGGGCCACATGCTGTAGCTCGTCTCAAACACCGAAACCAGAGCTGCACGAAGTATTGGATATTTGATTGGATCGGTCAGCGGCTGGTTTATTTTTTTTATCATAGAAAAATTTACCTTACGCGCCATTCTTGACAGTGTCTGGTTGGTGACCTATTATTTTGGGCTCGTGTGAATGAAAAAAAAAAATTGCAGCGCATGTTTCGCCCGTTTGATGTGCTCGTAAACCTATGCGTTTCGTTTTACGATATGGAGCGGCTTGAGCTATTTGTCAGGTTGTGGGGTTCAACTGAGACATGATAGCGTTTCCGTTTCCTCTTTGCCGCTATTGGGCCAGTATCGGCCACAGATTGTTGATTTGATAACGAGCAGATTCATTAGATTGATTGATCCCTAATTCAGTAAATAGCTTTTGTATTGTTTTGTTGTTTATGATTTTTTTCCTTATGTAAAATAGGTGATAATATTTTGACCAATAAATTATTTTTGGAAAGGGATCATCGTGCCCTTGGGATAACTCGTTACGATTGATGTGGGGTTTATTGTCTGATTTCGCTCAAACAATTGAATTAGCTTCAATTTGCTTCAAAGGCAAAAATGTTTTATCGAAGATTTTTTTTCATATTTTATCCATCACATGCATTGCATAGTATTGTTGCTTAGGCTTTCAATTGAATGTTGAGTTGTGTTTGCCACGGCAATAACATTCAAGCTATAATGAAGTGTGTTGAATATCCTTTAGCGTAATAAAACGTTGTGCGAGAAAGATGATTATGTTAATAGCGATAAACAATCGAAGAGGCATACGATGCAAAGTAAGCCCACTAAACACATTCTGTTATCCTGAATGTCTGACAACAATGTAATGATTTCTCGTTTGTGCAGAAGCGTCCGTTTCTTTCTTTTTCTTCCCGTCTTACCGGCTGTTTTTCCCCCCATCGAGAAAAAGGGCACTTAAGCTTATTTCTCTTCATCGCTTCCCATAGTGTCACTTTCGCTTCGGTGCCTATCCTATTTAAGTCTCGCTCGAGATAAGCCAATCCAGTTACATACGGGAGCGGAACGGTTGACCGGAAAATGAGCGATCCCCTCCAGAAAAAATAACAACTTTACTGTAAACTGGCCGATGCAGGAATACCCTTCAGCTCGACGGGATAATAACGAAGCAAAACAACGAACTCACAAAAAAAAAGAAACGATTTTGTTGAAATTAAATTATAGGGGATTTTATTAATAAAAATGAGATTACGCTGCTCAGTTATAAAATTGAATTTACTACCACGTCCTGCAACGGCTGTGGTCAGCACGATCGTTTACTGAGGAAGGTTTTGCTATCTTTTCACTCACATCTAGCGGCTTCAGTAACACAGCTTCACCAACGTGTAAGAAAGGGAACACTTTTCGGCTTAATCAGCAAACGTTGCTGGTACATCAACCGGCAGGGCGGTAGTTGCGTGTAAGCTACGTTTGTTGTGTTCAACGATAAGAATGAACAATAAATGCAACATAACTATTTCCCTATGGTTTCTCAATCTTAATTGAAAATTCACACAAGTTTCCGTATACCTTTCGTGCTTTCTTGCAACATTTCGTCAATATTTTTGAAGCTACTTTTGAATTATTAACAGTTATTGAATTATGAATTATTAAAAAGAATGAACACTATGGAATGTAAATTATGTCTAGTTCAAATGCTGGAATTATCATCAAAAACGGATTTATGCAACGCTTGCCAAGAGGTTTTGGCTTAATGATTATTGGTCAATATAGAGTATAAAAATGTTTAAATGATTTTTTTATTGTCTTAATTCATTATAATACTCTGTGCTTACTTTCCACACCCTCTTTCTGTACCATATGTAACTAGTATGTAATTTTTTTTTGTTTCCAATAAACAATATTTTATTTTAAGAAAATCGATAGTTTTGAACCACACGTTAAGCTTGTTAGAAATTAAGAGTGTTGATTCAAAATGATTCAAAAGTTCAAAACGGGCAGAGTACAAAGTTTTTTTTTTCAATATCACCAAATGTAACGAATGAACAGCAGCTTGACGCTGAATTTGATGAATTGCAATTAAAATTGAAACTCTGTATTACTCAGGAAAAAAACAGCACCAAAGCGATGTTAACGGTCATGTTTGAACTCATATGTTCCCTTTGCTGTATCGCAGTGCGAACAATGTGCTTAATTGAAAAACACTCGTGCAATCACGTGCATACTTGTGGGAATGGCACGATGAAGTATATGTTTAAATTCACTTCAGTTGTT
>JXXA01000031.1:0-11032 GCA_000956255.1 Anopheles punctulatus | reverse complement strand
ATGGCCTCCCCTTCGCAGCTGGGCATCGATCGGTCCATGCGAAAGGGCAGTGAGATCCCGGACCGTCTGTTGGTAGTGCGATTGGTTCCGTTTGTGGTCGGGTTTTTGCCATCCCTACGCCACGCCCAACCCGGCGCCCGAAGCGAGGACACGGCGTTTATCGGAATCGACGCCTTCGCCCGGTACGGCTCGGCACACACCGATGAAGATCGAACGGTTCGTCCCGATCGTGGATGGTCCGCTATAAATCGCCGCAATCGCACCGATATCGATATGGTGCGGCATAATCGAATTCAATTTTCTGCCGCACCCGCAACCGTGGCCATGCCCGGGGGCTAGTATCGCGACCCGTGTCAACAGCTGGTCAGGAAGCATCGCCTTTACGATTATGATACTGATTCAAGGTGTTGGACTTTTAGCCCGACCGTAGATAGAGCACTGCGTTTCAGAAGGTTGAGTTTGTTCTGCAACCAACGTAATGCTGAACGATCGGGTCTATAAATATTTTCTATACCGTTTTGAATAGAATTTTTATTTTACAATACGTGAAATAATTACATCTCCAAAGCTAAATAACACACAGACTCATACTGCTCCAAAGCGGATTGACCTTTCACAAAACGTGTCACGCACCACCGCGTAAAACCGCGTAAAACCCCAAAAAACCTTTTTTTATCCTTCCTTGCATGCGCTCGACCATATCGTCCACCGAAAAACGACGGTATTATGTTTATCACACATGTAGCGCTGAATCTTTGCTGTTAATAATACTTACACTTTCTCGTTGCCAAATACGCATCGCTTCGCAGAAAATCGTTGTTACGGCTAGGCCCTTCCAAACCTCACACTCACAAACGGGCCGACGCCGATCTCGTTTCGTTTTAACGCCACCATTAATCACCCCGGGTCCGGGATGGAATTAAATCCCACAACGAGCTGGGTAATGGATCTGGCGTCTGGGATGTGTGCTTGGGTGTGTATGTGTGGTTATTTGTTGTATTTGTGTTTTTTTGTTTTTACACTACAGCTTAACCGAAATTATAATCGTCGGCAGATTATGGCGATTTCACAACGCACTCGAGTAAAGTTTTTGGGTGCAAAGTTTCACGATGAGTACAACACACGAGCATGGGCTATTTTTACGAGGCTTCCAAATGAGGTCACAAGGACATAGAATTAATAGTATTGTTTTTTTTTGTGTTTAAATTCATTCTCGAGCTTAAAATTTATTGGTTTCATGGAATGATTAAGTGCTTTGGTTGGATTTGAATAAATCAGTGCATCAACCGTGTGGTGGCACTCCGCAACGAGAGGACGAAATGAATCGAAACTAAGCTGGCGTTAGTCAACCTTCTTTAAACAGTTCAAAATAACACACCAAAGGTGAAGTAAAACAGACTGTTAGTTAGAAAGAGAGAGAGTGTTTTTTTCTTTATTTTTGAAAATTTTCCTCAGAAGCTAACATGACAAATTATGAGGTAAATGGGATTTTTGAGCAAGACCAAAAGCAAATAAACCAGTTAGTTTCATATTAATACAACAGCTTAAGAGGAAACATTTCAATAATTGTTCGTCCAGTCCGGGTGGAATAAATGACGGTAGTTATTGTGATCCGATTTCTTTATTAATTTTACACATAAATTAATCCATAAAAATCTGAATAAACTATAGTTTGATTACAAATCGTTTTTTTTAATAATATTTGCAGCTGAAATTGTATCAGCAGGTCAACTGTTTAAAGCGAAAGTATACATGGCTGATTTCGCAAGTAAAATGCTTTCATGTTCATATAACGTACAGGGCAAATTTCTTCCTACTTTCTTAATTCAACCATTCTCTACAAATCCTCAACCCCAACATGCACACACCGTACAAAAATTTAATGTAAAGGTCACTGCATAGGTTAAATAGACACTTCCCACCTCCGCGCAAACCCCCAGGGGCTCAGAGCACATTCCAGAAAAGCGAACCCTGCCCCACGGCTAGTGTTTCGGAGGCAGCAGTATTTGTTTTACTTTTCCGTTTACGTGCAGCGTGTGGCACTGTAATCAACGCTGCGACGGCACGGCTACGAGAAGGTGTAACCGTGTCCTGGGGCACTCCTGAATGCTTATGAACATATCAGCTACATCTAGATTAAATAAGTTATCAATTGCAGATACTCGCCACAGTCAGGGCGACTGGGACGAACGCGATCGATCCGTTCGTCGATCCGGAGGCTAGAATACAACATGTGCGACACAAAAATTGCAATGAGTTTATCTTCCTTTACTGCTGCGATTTTGCACATGCGGCGCGGATTGATTCGGATCGACTGTTTTCGTTAACTAGCGACTAACTGAGGTTAAAATAAGTTGCGATGTTATTAAATTCTAGCGTGCTCCGGAAGAAAACAGTCCTGCAGAATTTCCTTCCCAACGTGCAAGGACAGCAACGTCCGATCGAAGCACTATCTCACCCCGAAGCATGACGCCTGGAAATGACCTCCGACGTGCAGAAAACCGACGAACGAAATCAATACAGCATCACTTTGACTAATCGATTCATAACGTTCCCGCCGGCGGTCGACGCGGGTTCGGTCAGCACACGAACGCGCGTAAGGGCACGCGCACCCACCCCCCTCAACGGCGGAACGGAACCGAAATCGCGGCCGGCCGACCGGCCGGGATGAAAGCCGACCGCGCTCGCGCATACCTTCTCCCTGCGCGCCTTCGATCGCTGTCCATCCCGGTGGGTTTTTTCTCATCCCACTACCGTCCGCTTCCCGCTCACGCCACCGTTCCACCCACCCCCCGGTTATCAATCGATCGATCGACTTTGGGGGTGGCTGATCCGCTGGTGGTGAAAGATAAATTTCGAAACCTTTTGAAATGAACCGACCGTTTCCGATGCGGCGATGCGATCCGGGGCATGCGCATGCGCTGCTCGTATGACTCGATCGATCGATCGCCAGCATCAACGATGGGTTTTTTTTGTGGTTTGGTGAGTGTGTCTGTGTACGTGAGCGCGCGCGCGCGCTTTTGTACCGCTTTAGATTTAGTTCGGCGTGTTGCGAAACGGGAAGCGGCCGTCCCGTGGACGAGAGACAATGCGATTAATCGATTTAATTGATTTTTGTCGTTTTGTCTGGCGGTGTTCGTCCTGGTGCCTGCGATACCGCGGATCCCAGGAGAATTAACCCCTCCGGGGGCGCGTACCAATCGCACTGGATGGCGACCTCTCCCATTTCTTTCACTCCATTTCTTCTTGCTTCCACCACCACGCATCTGTCATGTACGGTCTTTTTTTTTAATGTTGACCCGCCAGCAGCATCACTGCAACATATGTTCACGGTTGTCGGCTGTCAGTGTCGGACAGAAATGGTCGCGCTTTGCCGCACACTTGCACCGGCATGGTGCGCGGTCGCGGTCGTTTTCCATTTATCTCGATGATTTTTGTGCTTATGATTCGATTTTGTGGCGTTTTGCTTTCCAATCTTCGCTCAGTGCCTCCCGTTGCCGCCGGTGTTAGGAGAAAATTCTGTCATATTGCAGTGTTTTTATTCTAAATTGCGTTTTTTTGTCGATAAAAAGCAAATAAAAAAGTTGTTCGTTTTAATGAAACCAATTAAATCTCAATCATACAATAATAAATCGACCTCGCTCTCGAAATGGTATGAAAGTGGTACGCATGAAATGAAGTGGTGGTATGAAAGTGGTACCCAAGTGGTACTCATTTAAATTTTGCAATTGTTCAATGATAAACTTATGTTGAAAACACAAATTTTACGTTAATTTTCCTATTTTTAACACCCAATGCTTTCTTAAAGCATAGCCATAGAACATTTAAATACAAAAATGATAGTATAAAGAGTCCCTCTTTGATATTAGTAATATTATTCTATTAAGATTGAGATGAAAAATTGTAAATTTAATGCATTAAATTGAATGAAACTTTTGCTCTTTGCTTACAGCGGAGAATTTCATCTAGGTTACAGTAGGAGCGAACTGCAAGGAGTGTCCTGGTATCAACTTCTACACTGGGAATCAACACGGGAAGCCCAAAGCAAGCATAGACTAAGTAAGTGCCCATCAGCAGCACCTGAGTTTTAGCGATAAAATAATACAAAATATCGTCTAACTTCTCCTACGACTCCCGTTTTCCCAGTAACTCAATCGGAGCAGGACCGATCGTGCATACTGCTCGTGCGAATGCAACGTCGCCAGAACGATTTCCTGTGGGTACACGTGGTGCTGCAAGTACGTGACGGGCAGGACTCGAACCAACAATCGGTGATCGTGTGCACTAATCAGGTGTTAAGGTAAGCTTAGCTGCATAACACATGGCTGATGTCATTTGCATACATTGTCCACATCCGGGTCAAATACGGGGCTAAGCGGGGCAGTTAAACACAGGGTGACACAAGCACACATGGTTAGTATAATTTCGAACGAAAAAGAACCCCGATCGAATCGGGAGGTCCCGTACGTTCCTCAAAGCTGTCCTGTTCCGCTCGTATAGAACGTGCAAAAAAAAAAACAAACAAACAAAACATACAAGAAAATGGCTGAAACAAACAAGCTTCGATCAATCGACGGTCGAACAGATACAAGCCGATCGACATTCGATCATTATCGGAGCAACGAGAATCAATTCGCAACGGCAAGCGAGTTCTACGACAGCTCGACAATCCCTTCCATTGAACAGTGAGCGCACGGAGAAAACACAAGGGGCATAAAATACTGGGCACACTGGGCCAAATGGACGGCCGAGCTGGGATTCTGTACCAAGTCGGGTACGTCGCTTCGCAACAGGCTCAAGTCCTTTGATAAGATTAG
The DNA here is from genome assembly GCA_000956255.1 of Anopheles punctulatus. NCBI lineage: Eukaryota > Metazoa > Arthropoda > Insecta > Diptera > Culicidae > Anopheles > Anopheles punctulatus. Next base: position 6,215 of record JXXA01000031.1, on the reverse strand, counting down.
GCACTCTCTTCCTTGCGCTCGTTTGACGCGCACTGTTCTCGGGATTGTTTCTGGACATGTGTTTCTGGACGCGGTGTGCACACAACATTTCCGCTCTCAGACCACACGCTCGCAGGAAATGATGAAATTATTGCAAATGCTAAATATCGTCGATTGCAATCGCCGCCAGCTTAATGCTCAGCGGCCTCCGCCGTTGATGTCGTCGACGTCGGCAATATGTTGGCTGTCAGGCGCAACATGCGAGAGATGGAAGCGCGTTCCACTTTGACGATCACCGACGATCGCTGAAATCACGCCGGAATCTGAAGTTGGGGACCGCTTGGGTTGACGGTCTGGTCGATAGCGATCGACCGAGCCCACTGGACGATGGATTTGCTTTTGGATTTTGACGTAGCCGAACGGATTTATGGTTATCGGTACGCTCCATCGGCAGGCCGATGTACGATCTGCCTTTATCAGCGATCTGCGTAGGCTTCGACAACCGTAGCCAGCCCATAAAGTGTTGCCATTACAGTAATGTGAGCCTAGCTGCGCGATCGCACGAACGATGGGGTTTGGGCGGACTCTATTGGACGTAAAAATCGCTGAATGGGCTGCGGAATCTACTTTAAAGTGTGCAATTAAAATTATCGTTTTTGAGTTATCTAATGGGTGGAAAGCTATGTCTACAATCAATACGGGCTGGAACGTACCGCGTTCCCGATTGACTGCAAACGATCGCGCACGCAGAGAAAACGAACGCTACAGCGGCAGCAGCGCAAACAATAGGTGACTCGAGCAACCTGCAACCTGATACCTGATCGGCCGAAAATCACTTCATTAAATACGCTCCGAGCACGCCAAACCCAATCATAACAACATAATTACCCGCATGCTTGCCCGTTTGACGCCGTTTGAACGTTTCGGTAGGCGAAGCCTTCAATCATGGGAGTAGAACATGTCGGGAGTCGACGGGAGCAAATTAGCTCGAACACCGCTGACGTGGGCGCCCTGGTGGGCGCGAGCCTACCGTATCGTGACCGTATCCTTACCGCCCGATCCCTAGGGCACGAAAAAAAAACACACGGCAGGAATTTAATTACCGATTCGATCGCGCACTGATATCGGTTCGGTTTCCTTGCAAACCTTGATTGGAAGGTTGCCAAGCAAATGTCTGCCAGCATTGTGCTGTATGGAGTAGAACTTGGAGTTGTTTACTTAACACAAATCACGTTGGCGTTACCGTTGCATGTTGCGTGAAAGACTATGAGCACCTGTTTCCCTTTCTAGCCTGGCTAGGCAGTGGCAACGCTGGTAGCGTGAAGGAAAAAAATCGTGCCCGGACAAATAATTCACACACGGAGTGCTGCCAAAACGGTGACCCACGATCATTGATCACTGGTGCAAAGCGTTTGGTGGACGGTTTCTTTTCGCGGTGGTTCACGGTTCGTGGGCGTACCGTCGATTTCGAATGACTACTATCGAACGATCGTCGCGGTGCCGTCAAGCACTCTATTTATGGGTTTTATTATTGATCTTGACGGAACCTGAGCAGTTTTGTAATTAATTGCTCGTCCCAACGGCAACGGCAGCCGTGGAAGTCGGTGGTTTATGTTGTCGCTGCATTCAAAATGCGTAGCGAAAAGGAAAGACTTCAATGAGTGTTCCCGTAAATTTAAGCGACGAACCCTTCAAACAAATCACAATTTTAATTAACACTTTAAAGGTTGTTTTTGTATTGAAATTTTCACACACTCTGCCATATTGCTTTAATGTGTGTTATTTTCCTCATTCTGTCTACTTACCTTCGTTGTGATTACGACCGTTCGATGCTTGACTCAATTTCGTTTTATGCTCCACCACAAGGTGAAATTGATCAACACAAAGTCACACGGTGCAGCGGAGTTGATCATATTTTACTTTCCCCGTACACCTCTTGGAGTTCCCTTGGAGAGAATGCCAGCGAGCGCAAGTGAAGTCACATATGTAAACGCTGGCCGGCATGAACCGGTACGTCATATTGGCCACCGATGCGAAGCAGCTTATCTGCAAAGAGCCTGCCGTCGATGCTACGATTCAATCGCCATCGGAGTCGCACTAAACGAAACAGGAAAAAAAAACGAAACAAACGACTCGAACCATAGTGACCGTTCGGAGGTTTCTCACATAAATAATCTAGACCACCCGGCCACATCCACCGGGTGACCAACCGCAGCAGCAAACAGTACCATCGATCGATCGTTCGACCCGATCGGCGGTCGATCGAGTTTGGTATTCGGGAAACACTGGCCTGCGGGCCAGCCGATATCCATTCGCCAGTGCATGTGAACGCGAGCAATCGATGCTCTCGCAAGATGTCTCTATACAGCACACACGTACCGCAAAGGCCCGGGAAAGGAACGCGATCAGGAAGAGCCAGTCTCACCGCACCGCTGCACGGTTCCGATTTTTATTGCAATTCCGTTCCGTACTAATAATGCTAACAATAATCATAATGTTGCTCCATTACTCAACCATCACTCCCTACTGGCGCATGATAATATCTACACGCGGCTTATTTGGACATTGGTATTGTTCTGCTACCCGACTCGCTTATGCTGCCGTTGCGGACGCACTTACAAGAAATTGTGTTGAGGATTCATACAGCATTTTGTTTCGAAAATATTTGCAATGAATGCACTTTTTAAACAATGAAATGAACAGAGAAATAGATATGTATAACTTATAAATCGTCTATAGTTCAGCTGATTGCTCAATAACTTGCACGGAAGAAGGTCTAATCACTGCACGGGCATTTTTTCATTTTATTGGCACCAACATCTTCTCCATTCGATTGCCCTAGCCCCGAGCCATTTCATCCATTTCTACCCCGTCCTTGGGGCGCATATTTAAACAATCTGATTGCTGGACAATAAATAAAGTGTTATTAAATATAAATACATTTGAAACCGGCGTCCGGAACAAAACGAATGCACAACGGTGCACAAATGAGAATGAGAAGCCGTTCGGTTTAACCGCTCGATCGGCACGATAGGGCCGGCTTGGCAACGGTCGATTCCAGTGAATACACCCAGTGCAAGCGGCAAAACGAACCGTACCCGGCGTCGCAATGCGCAAAGCCCTTCTTTTCGGAGGGGTCGCGAATGAAAAATCGCCAGATGATGAGGTCGACCACTTACAGTGCGACCTGGACCCTGGTTTCGGTTTGTCCTCGGCTCGTCGGTCACTTTGGTGCTACCCGCGCGCAATTGGCTGTGCTGTCCCGCACCAGCGGCTTAACAGACCATTTAGTATCACTTTTTTACAATTTATCTTTGCATGCCGCTTGGCGCAGAGCGGACGGGATTGAACAGTTTGTGCGCGCGCGCGCCTGCATCCCCCGTTGATTCAGTTTGTAGCGGTGTAAAATATAGGTGATGGTTGATACAGCTGTTAAAAACGCCAAACACGCCCGTGTGCTATCACTTGCTTGGGCTTGGGTTTCGCTTTCTCGCTTCCAGCCTCCGCGCGGTAAGATAGTTGTGCAAAGTGGAAACACAAAAAAGTCGATGAAGATTTGGGTGCGCAAGTGCAAGCCCCGCGTGCCCAAGCACAGGACACCTATCGCTGATCTTTTAATAATAATTCTTTAGGAGGTCTGCCCTGCATCTGGCCCTACCAACCGTGGGTATCTTCCTCCCTGTCAGGAGGGTAATAATTTGGATGAAAACTTCGAAACACCTTCTTTCTCGCACGCTTCCCTTCGTTCGGTGTTAGTGCTTTATTCATTAACAACTTGGCTCGCGGTGCAATATGCCACATAAAATTACCCCATCGTAAAGTGTAATCTTGCCGGTGCGGTAAATTGCGAGCATCACTTGCAAGGGGGACGAACGCAGCAAAATATTGCTGGCTTTTGTCTGGGAACGTGCGGGATGGATGCCAATTGTACGGGCAATCGAAAATTGACGCCAATTACCGCGTGGGGAATTAGAACTGGCGGGTCGACGCGATTAAACAAACACAATTATGTGTTATGTTAGCTTCTTTGTATAGGAAAATTTACGTTGCTTGAAAATTTTTCTCCCTTTGAAGTAGTTTACTCGTTCATTGTATTATTTTTTAATTACTATTATTAAATGTTTTGCAAATTTTATTAGGATCAATTTTTTAGAAATTTTTACGATTAGGAATGAGGAATGAGGATTTCTTTAGCAGCAATTTTTAAAATTACGATTTTATCCATCCGATCCATGACTTAATACTTATGCACTACAATTAAAAACAAGTCTGAACAAAAAATAGAAAATGGACTAAAGAAAACAGATTGAATTTTTTCATAATCATAAACCTGAAAACAAACAAAAATTAACTAACATAATTGTAAGTTTTAAAAGCCAAATGTGTCAAATGTCAAGAATCTGAAATTTAAATATGACATTTCAATTTTCACATCTTTCTCATTGAAAAAAGAATATTAAATATTTTATGAGGACAAAACTATTTCTTAAGAAAACAAAGTATCAATCCTCAAAAACTCAAAAATCCCTGCTGATGTCAAACAACTACTCACATTACATCTCCTGAATGAAACATAGTTTAAAGCATGTTACAAAAAAACCATCATTCGGTCATCATTCTTGGGAGTCAATCTCTTGTCCCGTGACTGCAGCATGTATCAAACTGCACCTTCACCAGACCCGTCATGTGCATTTGCCGACGTACACTTCGATTGGTTCGCTAGTTCAGCAAGCAATCCCTCAACGACAGCCACGATTCCTCGCATCGCAAATGAGCTGCAGCACGAACAACCACGCCACACCACACCACAATGATGAATTGGCGTAAAATTTGATAGGAAACGTGCCTGTTGGTCGAACATTTCGCAGTGTTTGCTTCCACCAGTGGTGGTGGTGCTGCTGCTGCTTGTGTTTTTTTTTTCTTGCCGACCCCTCCGGCGATCTTCCATCCGCGAGCCAGAAACCGTTCCCGAAACCTGTGCTCTAATTTCTATTCCTCTGCCGGCGGTTCGAAGCTGATCGATTAACTGGTCATTCTGGAGGGATATTTGTTTTTACTTGCCGCGGATGCAGTGCGAACCATCCTGCCGGGAGGAATTTGCTGCGGTCGGTTTCTAGAGGAAGGGCGAGCAAATTTACAGCCTTATCACTCGAGCCCGGTCGAGGCTGGCCGCGCGTACCGAGAAAACTGACATAATTATGGTACGGAAAATTTCTCACGTTCGCCCAGGTGAGTGTTCAGGAATGGACCATAAAGAAAAAAAAGCCAAAGTAATGGCTGCGGAGACGCACGGCCAACCGGTGCAAGCAGAAGTCAAGAATCCATGCTCTGGATCAATGATTTGAATTATTGCACACAGTGCAGTGCTGCTAGTAAGTGTTCGGCGCTTAATCGCAAAGGAAGCGAGAAAAGCTCATCCTTCTCACCCTCCTACCCCCCTCCATTTTCCACCCGCTGTCTCTGGATTGACTAAGATTGAGGTTAGCATCAAACAGAACAGGATCAGCTCTAGCCTAGCGTACCGCTCTTCGTTTCCCCGCACCGATCGTTCTAGTTTGGGAGTAAAAATCCACACACTTTATAATTACAGCCGAGAAGCTGCACGGATAACTTTCCGTTTCCATTACTCGACCAGGACGGAATGGGTTGATTGGAGCCGCAAGACCCCCGATGTGCAGCGGGGCGACGAGCACGCGGTGCGTTGCGCAGAAAAAGGGCACACAGAAATAAAATGAAGCCCCGTACGCCGCGTAAGATTTATTGCCAAAAGCAGGTACTTAAGGCACATTAAGCAATGTTTTTTCGCATCGTATGAGCGTAGGGAGCCGGGTGTAATGCGTCGCACCGGACAAGCGCAACGGTTGGGGCACACGCAGCGCACCGGAGAAGGGTTTTTAGCACCGAAACCGGTCCGTTGGTACATTTAAAATTATGTTTAAAAAAAAGAGGATGCTCTATTGCGCATTTGCCTATGGGAAACTTTTATAATGCTTTTTTATTAGCTTTATTAGACCGAATTATCAGCGGTAAAACGATTGCCCCCAAATGCGTCTTCTCCCGGTGCGACATTGTGCGCTGTCGCCGCAAAGTTCATGAACCCTGAAGCCGATCTTTGGGCGGCCCAAAATCGGAACGAACGATGATTTACGAGCGCGCACAAAGTAGCATTTCCCAGGCACACGGGTTCTATCTTCGGTGGACTATGGGTTCGATCTGCGCCCGGGTTTTCTTACCCC
>JXXA01000028.1:0-19135 GCA_000956255.1 Anopheles punctulatus | reverse complement strand
CTGCAATTCGTCACTTTCGCTTCGAACCAAGTTGTTCCGTCCCCGTTCGAGACCTCAAGAGAAACGGAACGCCGCGAGAACACAGCCGAAACCGCAAACCAATCACTAAAACTTACCACATGCTTACAGCAGCAAGCTAGCTGCAAAGGCTAGGGTCTAAAAGAAAAAAAGAAAAGAAAATTCACGCTTTCAAGCTTCAGCTCTAGCGGACCAAGGCTAGAACCATGTTTATGTGCCGGTTCGATTAGCTTCTCGGCTGCGCAATCGAACACAGCCAATCTGATCTGCTTCTTACGAAGGTTTTGTCCTGACCACTGGCAATATTTCGTTCCGTTTGGCTTTGCTCTCGGTCGCGGTTGAGAGATACAGGTTTTGATCGCTCGTTAATCGCCTGTGTTTCAAACGTTCGATGGTAATGGGATTAACCGCTGGAAACGGGGAAGTAAAGCTAAGAAGTGACAATAACGCAAAGTTTGTAACGTGCTTAGACATTTACGACGAAACGCAACCGTGTCACCGGAGGTTACGTCGTGTGTGAGAGTGTCATAAATCATCGTGAAAAATCACATGCTTTATTAGCATGCGGTATGGGGAATGTTATAAAACTCGTGGTTTCGTCGTACAGAAAGGTAAGCGATACAATATTCCCTTTCGCTGCTATGGGCCAGAAACGAAGTTATAAAATACCATCGTCAAAAGCTAATCGTTCGGGGAACAAAAGTTCTGATCTCGTCCGAACGAAAGACGCATAAATTGATGAACGATTAGCCAGTTACGATTTCCATTTGCTAAAGTGTGCGTTTTAAAAGAGACATGTTAAAAAAAAACCCGAAGTTAGTATTACAACACCCTCTGTTCTTATTCCATCTTCCCCGATATGGAGACGATGCGAAAACACGAAACTCTTTGATCGTAACTTTCAGCAACAGATCTCCTCTTACACGCCCGTGACGCAGGGGCACGAAACAGAAGTGCTGCATAGCAATAGCAACAAAACCGGTCATAAATCACATCAGAAAAGAATAAAACCATAATTTATTAAGCCTCGCCTGAAGCTATATGAATATCATCCGTGCACTACTGTGGCAGTGACGTTAGACGCGAGGAAGAAATTCTTAATACAAAAGACTCCTACAAGCACGACGTGGGAAATACATCTCTTCGCAATATTGCAAAACCAGAAGGTCAGTTTCGTGTGCAAAATTATCACCACAGCATCGGTGCTTGTAGCATCTTTGTACAGTGAATTACTAAATTTAACAAGCAAACAATCTACATACATGCATTTTCTTCAATCAACACAAGTTATTTTTGTTTTTTGTTTTGTCTAGGCATAGCATGCCGAAACCATTCATGTTGCTTCGATTTACGATTCAAGAAAATCATGAAGTGAACGTACTTTATAGACACATTCTGTAATCGATTCACTCACTTGAAACTTTGTCAGAGGCCTGACATCACCTACCTGCACGGGAAAGGATGCCCATCCTGCACAGCTGCGACTTCCAATCAATCTACACTTTTCAACGTATTCACCGTGGGCGAAACGTAAAACGTACTCCCACCCATGTATCATTCTTCATCCAAAACGCCTATTTTGTCACATTAACGTCAACCTTTTGACTACACTTACTGGCGTATAAAGTCAACACACACCACAGAAAAGGAGCATTAAAAATCAGTAAATCTCTCCAATTTTTCTCCAAACCGAACCCCTCCGCTGGGGATGAGTGATAAAATTATTCATATCGTCTTATCGCTACTCGATCATGACATATATCCTTGCTGCTCACCGAACGGCGCGCCCGTCTTGTTGCAGCATGAAACGTGCGGTAGGAAAGTGAAGGTGGATGCCACCCAAAGACAGGAGCGGTCCCGACGACCAACGGTGCCCGTCGTGAAGTTTGAACACGTCTTTCATAAACATGTCATTAATACTGTCTCCCCCCTTGAATTCATCACTTACTAAGTAGCTACCCTTCGGCATCCTCACATGAAGCTCTTCCATCACGGCGGTGGAGCATGGTTGAAATCGTTATCGTGTTTCACGTTTCATGAAAGATGAATTCAGTCACTCGACTGCAGCCTGCGCTACAGCCTGATTAGGTTGGAGTTATGATCATAAATGGAGCTGCTGTAGCAGAAAATGGTACCTTTATCGCATCAGTTCGGCGATACGGCATACGGCAGAGAAAACTTTCACAGTATATCGAAAAGGAAGTGAAGAGAATGGAGTGATACTGAGAGAGAGAGAGAGAGAGAGAGAGAAAAACAAACAAGGCTAAACATTTCTCCATACAGATATAAAATCGAACTGGTGTGCAGCGCCTGATGACACAGTGGAAGTCGCACCGGTGCGAACACTTTTCACGTATGTTCTGGGTGTGCCTTCGTTGCTGTGGCGTGGTGTACTGCGCTGCCAGCGGAACTGCGTACACCTCAAAGGAACAAACTGGATAAATGGTCGATTGGGTGATCTCGTAAACTGTGTGCCTTCATTCCACGCGGGACGATCCGACCCTAAGACCCAACCGCACCGCGATACTGGCGAACGAGCCGTTCGACGATGACGATGATGATAGAATGTGTATCAAAAAAAAAACCTATCGAATGAAGAAGAGTGAAGCACTGCGGGCACAGGGGCCGGGTGAAAGGAGATAAATGATTCAAATGAATCGACATGACAATGTGGGAAATTATTAATCAGCATACTTCCAAGCGGAAAACCACCGTGAGCCTCCGTGCGTGCGACCAAACAATCTGGCCGCCAGCGCGATAATCCACGCGCGGCATCAATTTGACGAAAGCCGGCAGGCGGCGCATGAGTGAATGCCGACCAGGAGACGGACCACACTCAGGTGCTCGGCTCGGACGAAGTATCGCAACGCACGGGAGGATGGCCGGACTTTCGACAAGATTCCTAGCGAATAGATCATCCATATCCCGTGATTAGAAGTTCAACTGTTGCCGCCTACAGTGTGCGTACCGCGCGCGCGCGCGCGAGCCCGTTATTGGTTGCACGTTTCTCGCAGCATTTCCACCCGAGCTTTGCTTCCCATAGCTTGCGGGGTGCCTCGTACGGGTAGTGTGTACATGCGCGACGTTTAACCGGTAAATCGACGATCCCGCACACCACCACCATCACCGCCACCAACCGTCGGTATGGGTGCGGTACACAAAGATCAAAGTTTCCGATTCCCGATTGTTTTGGCGCGAAGTCCAAGCGCCCAAACTGCGACCCGCCAGCATGGCATAGCATTGCGGGCTATTTGTGTTATTTTTGGAAAGTCCGTATATCCCTTCTGCCGCCCAGCCGCCGAGATGCTCGGTCAACGTAAACTGGTTTACTTGCGCCCCGTGAATCGTGATCTTCGTTTGATTGGAGCGTCGTAGAACGATGCCAACTATGCAATGGGTGCGATTTCATCCACGATAGCCCAAAACTTTATCATGAGTTCCACAGATAGCCCAATTTACTGTGTGTTTGGGCAACGAGCCATTTTTAAACGATTCACGTAAATACATGAGAGCGGACCCGGTGGTATAATATGCTAGCATCCCCAGGCTTTCACACGACGGGATGAGTACCAGAATCCCGTCAGGATCGGCGTTTCCTAGCGATAATTTATGGTAGTATGAAAGAGTTCCGTAAGCTGGTAATGCAGCAGACATCTCAACGATACCCCGTCCCACCAGGCCTGATTCGCCTTTCAATCGGTTTACTCTTGCAGGTAGAAACATGTTTTAGTTCAAAAATGAAACCTCCACAGTAAAACAAAGTTTCCTGTCGCGGTTTTTTTTATATATCTTTCCATTTGTAAACAACCATGTGATGCCGTGACTTGCTTCGCATTTCCGCTTAACTTATCTTCCGTCAACCAAAGGTCGACGGATCGAGCGGTAGTAAACGGGGCGTAACTTTTGAACCGATTTCATACACGTTTGAATGTGATCAAAGACATTACATCATTTTGTTTCATTTCTACATGCTACTTACAACTGCGAACCGCTGACTACGCCAGTCCATCATCCGTTGCTAGTGATGTGGTGAAACTTTTACGTGTTGTCTATAAAGTTATACCATGTGGTGAACGAAACTCGGACGTGGAAGGTCTCAAACAAATCGCAACTCGCCGTACCTTTTCCCGCACGAAATGCTTGTTTGTTTGTTGTTTTTTATTTTCGCTACACAACAAACCATCGTGAAAAATCTTTCCGTTAGTGCGAAAATGTTTCCCAACCAACGCATCTTTGTACAAGCGAAGAGAAAATTTATAGTTACGACTTTACTACACTCCCGAATGAGCTCTACAACATCTACAAATACGGAGAAACAGAGTATAGAACCGACCTCCTTAGTCATAGGAATGTAATGCTGAACATTATTTAATGGAAATGGTAAATGTTTTGCTCCTTATTACATAAGTTTGATGGTAAATCGATCGGTTTCAGAAACCACAATGCAGCTCATCCCAGTTCCCGCTTTGCCGCAAGAAAGTGGCGCCTGCAGACAACGTATGCTTCTCTGGTCTGTTGTGTTTCGTTTTCACCGATGGGTGACTGATGCTGTTGGTGCGATCTGCACCTTGGATAAGCTTTATATGCAAATAATGACGAAAGAATTGAGACCTCTAGGCTAGCTGGAAGCAGGACTAAAACAAAACAAAACAAAACAAAACAAAACAAAACAAAAAAATGAACAGATAGTAAATGCCGCCAGAAACCACCGTAGATGAATAGCATTGTTTCTATTCTTCGGTCTACTTTTGCTTCCTTCGTCACGAGCCGTTTGCCGACGAAGGGGATCTCTTCTATCGCACATATTGTCTCCCACTCCCTCCGCCCCTCCACACACTGCCAAAAAAGACAACCGGCAACCGCAGATTTTCCTCCGGTTTTCACCCACATTGGCACATCTCTGGTGGCCGGGATGCCGGGATCGATAGCAGATTCGTACGGCGGATGCATGACTCTAAGCGCGCAGCCGACAGCAGCCGACAATCGACAATCGACCTTTTTTATCGAGCCTATCGGTTGCAAGGGTTGCACTGGGTGTCGGTTGGTGTGGGGTATGCTAAAAGGGTACGCAACAGAAGAACAGCAACAACAAAAAAAACAACTGCAAACAGACACACCGCAATGCTTCTTCCTTCATCGCTCACTTACACAATTCGCCGCAATTTGCTGTGAGCAAATAAATAAAAGTGCCATACCTTTGCGCACCCGCTCCTTCACGGTTGTGGTGGCGGATGAGTGAAAGGGATCGGAAAAATTGAAGGAAAAACAAACCCATAGATAACCGCCATCGCAAACCGATCAAGATAAATCATCAATCAGTCCCGTGTGCCGATGGCGTTGGCTGTACCAATTGTTTAAGAAGGAGGTACGCCGTACGTTTAAACTCCGCGAGCGCCACGCATTTGGCTGCTGACAATCCTACCAGCCCGCACCGGTCCCGCACCGATGGGCGGAAGGTAATTGAAGCGTTTTGGGGTGATCTCGGATAGCGAGAGGGGAGTGGGTGGAGTGAGCGGGTGAAGGGGCCTGGGTGGAACAGGGTGGACGACAGATACTCCACACCGAGCCATAAAGTGCAGCGCGCATATATGCAGAATAAATGTGAGCGAAATAACTATCATTATGCGAGCCCGATATGTTAACGGACCGAACTATCCTTAATTTGAAAATTGTTCAAACGATTGTGTGCCCTTTTCCAAACTGTCTTCACCGTAGGTCAGGATTGAATATATTTGTGCCAGTACGCCCCACATACCCTCGGGGCGTTAAATACAGCCGCATCGCTTTGCCTACCGCCGCCGCCGATGCCTGCTTCGTTCCAGGTAAACGATCGCCGTGATCTTTTCGGATGAAAATTGAGTAATTGAATGATTGTATCCAGAAAAATAGGAGCGGTAGAGACCGTAATGACTCTATTGAATGAAACACGTTTGACCGATCGATTGCAGATGATCCCCAAATGATGGCAACTTTGCCTCCCGTGGAAATATCCACGGTCGCCTGGAATCGCATAACAGTGATTGAGCGATAGATGAAACATCTTCGGCTGGAAATTGAAAATCTGATGTTATTTAAAGGTTAAATATCACATTATGAAACTATAATTGTTTCACGTGCTAGCCCGCACCTGTATGTGTGTGTGTATGTGTCTATAATCATAAAAAATGTGGGTACTTCTTACCCGCATTTGTGAAAATGGGTGGTATAATCCGATGGGTGATCAACACCTACCCTTCTAACATAGTTGCACTCGAATATTTTCCAATTGGGCAGCAATGTGTAGCACTTTTACGCAAATTATTGACACATCCTTTCCCAACGTATTGTGTCTGAGTTAATTACTTACTGAATTAAATATTCTCAAGACCAGCGAGGAACATGTCGAAGAATCAATTTAAAATAATCTACGCAGTCTCTTCAAGCTAGCTTGCGAAGAACTGTTCAGATCGAAGAAGAAGCGTTTAAGGATGTGTATTATGCGTAAAGGAAAAAGATTTGCCGTTTTCCAATATATTCCACTATAATCTGCTTTTCTGACTAACTACCTGTTGCGAGGCTTGCACAGCTAAGGAAATTATTCGCTAATTCGTCTCGCTAATCGAATCGTTCATATGATATATCATATGGTGGAGATGACCGAGCTGACCGTTCATGCAAAGAACTGCGCTTTTTAGCTGATCCGGAAACGTTTACCGGTGGTGGTTCCGGTACCTCTTGAGCCCCAAAACCCCAAAAACCACAGGATGAATCTAACAGTACCGGTATTCTGACTGCCCATGCTCGGCAGTGGCGTTGATACGCCAATCAATTGTCGGAGACTCACTTAAGCTACCGCATCCCAACAGCACAACTTTCCCATAAGCAAGTAAATACAGAAACCTCTTTGGATGGGGCAGTATACCCGTACACACACACACCAGAATTTAAGCGGCCCACATCATAGTCTTGGCGCCTTTCGACTCTCGCATAATCTCTTTTCCTTCGAGACGCCACCGTCAGGGCCCCTTCCTCGCCTCAGAAAGAGCAACGGACCACAGGGAAGATAATAATACACCTTACCTTCCTGGCCATTGTCCAGCTGAAAGAACGCTTTGGCTTTATTCTCACCTACTGTTTCTCAAGATAGACGACTACCGTTTTCGCTTTATTCCATTTGGAAATCTCCGCACAGCGTCCGAGCCCTTAGTTCCGCCTGCGCGTACGCGGCTGCTGGGCGGACCGACTGGTTTCGTGTTACTCTTCGATTGTGCTTCGATTCCGCCCTATCCCCGCGTTCGCTCTACTTCCCTCCAAACCCATGTGCAAGTTTCTTTTTCACTCATTCAATTTCTCTTCCTTCAATCAATTCGATTAATTGCATATTTAGACATCACCACCGAATCAAGCTCGACGATGCGGATTCGGGATGACCACTGTGCGCAGACCTGCCGCGGTCCATTGAGGATTCGGTAAACGGCCAAATTCGACATCAATGCACCGTGATGATTAACGGATGAATTAAACCAATTTTTTCTGCTTGCCGTATCATTCAGATACTAAGGCAAGGCAAGCAAGCAGTACAACAATGGAAATCTCATTCTTGAGTTGAGATATCATTGAGCTGAGATCAGAAATAGTTTTTTAAACATTGTTTATTGTTGTGTTTGAGTATCAAGTACAACATTTTTTACTTTTGCCCACCAACAATTGATCCAAACCGGCACACTTATGCTCCTACCACTAACACCTTCTTTCGCTAAATCGAACCATCGTGTTTTGGTTTTATTCGCTGGATTCTAAATCTGTTCAGAATCAACTTTCATGAAACGTGTTATGGACATTAAATTGTGCGTAAAGCTGGGATTTTACTCGATGCATAATGACATGAAAATTGTATTACTCACTCCAGCTTCAATAACTCTAAAAACTGGTTGGAAACTACACATTTAGATGAAAAGACACATTTGAGAAGAGGGCGAGCAAAAAACGGATCTTAATTTTACTTTGTGTTGCCGTCAATAGTTGCTATCTTTCGTATCACATTTCGCTATCAGTTTTTTTTATAAAACAAGAATGCATAAGCTATTGCTATCCGTGATCCATTTGTCAGTTTATAAATTAGTGATGTTTTTGTGGCAAACAAGTGCCACAGAAACATCACCAGCACGAGAATTGCACCGAGTTCAATTAGAATAAAAACAACAACACCCTAATTCATCTATTACATAAACTAAGGTAAGGTATGCAAGGCGAGTGTTTCAAGGCAAGCACAAAACACTGCTCCGATTAGCGGGCTGAGCCAACGGAACAATGGGTGGGCAAAAAACCAGGCAAAAATGTTGAAGCATCAAAATGAAAATTGAAAACGAATGACTTTCATGTAATCTTAAATTTTGCGCAGTTGAAAAAGTGCCAGAAAAGGGAACACAACAAGTAATCGCATCGTTACCGTTTTCCTGCCGAAGGTGCAACGTGCTGCAACGGATGTGTGGTTTAACTGCGATGAAAAGAGAACATGCAACCCTATTGTTTTTATTGCTTATTTTTGCAAACCATAACACATATATATAGAGTAAACAGTATATGTACTACAAAACATAATTTTGAAATAACTTTGCTAGAGAAAGTGAAGTATACCGTTTTTTTCCTTTCCCTTCTCTCTTTCTCTCTCTCTCTGTTCGAAATATCGAACTTAAAAAGATGTTCCGAATCGAAAAGGTAAAAATTCTAGACATTCTGTTGCACATTCGTGGTTCGTCACGAGCACGCTATTTCTACACGGCTTTGAAACATAAACAAAAAAAAACGAGATCAGCCCAAAAGGTGCCGACTGCTGTGCGCAGGGAGATGTGAGTTTTTTCTCACCTCATACAAACAGAATTGAATTAAAAGGTGAGCTTTTGAAAGTCACCCGATTCAGCCAGGCAATATCCGGTACCGGGGTACAGCGTGTATGCAGGCACTGCGATTGATGATGAGACTGATCTTGTGTGATAGCTATAGCAGTCACGATTTCGCCGTCCAAAGGCTGTCAGTACACGAGATTCGCTAGTGGGGCCGATTCCGGCAATTGGGGCGCGATGAACAACATATCTCGTTGGCTGGGTGTATAAAATATTGCCCCAACACAATCACCACTGTTATGCGGAGCGACTTTTTACACGTATCTACGTGAAAACGTGTGCACTTATTTTTCCCTTTGGAAAGTTTCAATTCAATTCAATTAAATATAATAAAGGATCTGTAAGCAGATTAAGATCATTCCCACCACACACTTGGACGAATTGAAATCAAACGTAACAATGTGTGACTTGTTTGTATAATAAATATCACGCAGATCCATTTCTATGCACACATGCCAGTCGAGTATAGAATACGCGCACCGTCCCAGGCGAGAGCACCGGTGTGCGAACCCGGTTCGAACCGCAGCGGCCCTGGATCGGTGAAAAGCGAGAAGTAACCTTCTTTTAGTTGCACAATCACGCTGACTGTGGCAATAAAATAATAATACTTTTCACCTTTCACACATATACCCACCGAGCGAGGCAGATTGGTAGGCAAATGTTCAATTTGCGTTTGCCGAGGGAACCGAAAACGCTAACAAGACGCGTTATCCCGCCCGCTGCAATCATCCCAAATCATACTGCACTAACGCTGCGACGTTTCAATGGAACCGATTCGTGAAATGTTACAGCCACACCAGCCAGCTAGCCCAGTGCCAGTACGCTGCTGCGTGTATTGATGAAAGCTAAACACAGTTAAACGGATATTTTCGGAGCGATGGATAGCAAAATGTAACAGCAACGAGCAACAGAACTGCCCGTGGACAAGTCATGATGAGTCGACAAAATCAGTCCGGTTTCATGCAGATCGGTGCCTATCGGGCGAGCTGGACGGATGATTTGGATGAAGATCACTGCGTCGGCACCGAACGTGTTACCTCACAAAGGCATATCTTCCTTTTTCCACCCCCCCCCCACTAGATAACCTTACCAGCAGTTCACGTGTGTGATGGTAAACTGTTTCGAGCATGGAGGATAAATGACAGTTCGGGGGCACAAAAAAAGAGGAATGAAATTATGTACATGCTCCACGCGCAACGGTGGTAACGAGCCAGACGATCTCTGCGAACCGATTTTTTTTTTCAAGAAGCTTTTTGGTGGATAATTAATTGATCTATACGGAGCTTGTTTTCGGTAATGGGACAAATTGATAACTAACACGGGTTGTATCGGTAACGCCTCTCAATCCAAGCGCTAATCACATCAAACAAATTATACCGACATCTCGGAGGCTAGCTAGGAGCAACAAAGGCAAAATCAATCAGACGACTCCACCCTCAGTCACGATCTTTGTGTACAGTTTCCCTCTTTGTGTGCCATCGGAAGCTATGGTGGTCAACACTTTGCGAAGCTTTCTCTCGGCGACTGATTTCTCAGATAATATAATAGATAACAGCCATCATTAGTAAAATCGAGCTGCGTATGCGTAGCGGTAAAGCTAGATGTGCAATACTGTATTTTAACACATGCTCTCCTTAACTGTTTCAGTGAATCGACCAAAGGGTCAACATTCGGCGCCCCGTGGTGGACCCCCACGATCCTGGACGAACGCGGAACTTACCGAGGCGCTGCAGCACGTGTGGAACAAGAAGATGACTACGAGCCAAGCGTCACGCATCTTCGGCATCCCGTACAACTCGCTGCTGATGTACGTGCGCGGCAAGTACGGCAAAAGCTTGAAGCTGGAGCAACTGCGGAAAGACTGCATCAGTGGGCCACCGATCGAGCTGCTGCAGATGGGCGTGGGCAATAACAACAACAAGGACAAGAAAGAAGGCAAAGATTCCGACCTACACCACAGCCATCATTCGGGGAGCGGTGCCGGACGGGACGGTAACAATGGGCCAAACGGAGGAAGTGGAGGCCACGGCGGAAACAGTGGCGGTGGCGCGAGCGATCTTCGCGGACCGCGCTCCGCATCATCCGAGCCGGAACTGTTGTCCAGTCCGAACCCACTGTTCAACCCATTCCCGGGCGGTTTCTATCCCGATTTTCCGGGCGGGTTTCCGGGACTGCCGCTTAGTATGCTGAACCTGCTGCCACCGGAACGCCACCAACCGCACGCACTACCGATGTCCGTCGATGAGGACTGCAAAAGTGATCGCTCAAAACAGTCGCTGGACGATGATTTTCCGCAACCACTGGCCCTCAATCGACCCTCGTCGGAGCAGCTGGCTGACAGTCGTCGAGAGATATACCAGCAGAACGGGCAAGACTAATATTTAAGATTCGTTAGCCCGCTCCACTCGCAAACCCATGCGTGAAGGCCTACCGCCGCGCCTGGTTTGATGGCATGGATAAAAGGCTAGCCGTTTCATCCTTCTAGTTGTTGTTATTCATATTAGCTAAATTATTTGTCCTTATGTTAAACGGTCTGTCATATTTATCACATCTTGCGTTTTTTTTCTTCTCAAAAGCAACAACGAGCAGACATCGTGCGAGCACTGCCTAGAGTAACGATTACGTTGCTATGGCATGATACTTTCTATACGATTACGAAAACACCGGCACATGTTTAGTTCGACAAGAGTAACGAGTTGAGCCCATTAGAAAAATTCCCTACATTTAACGGCGAGCGAAACTTAATGCAATATTACGAAACGTTCTTTTTTTTTCGCATAGTTAAGTACTGATATTTTCGCGGCAATATCCAAAACGATGCAATTAATCTTAACGCCTACTTAGTCGGCTAAAATCTAAGACTGGTCATATGCACGGAAGTGTAGATGATTCGCTAATGTGATGTGACACGACAGAACGGCCGTACGACCTGGGAAAGCAAAGTACATGTATATGATTTACCTTCGAACGAATATGTTTTAGTGCAATCTGTACAATGCTTTCCGCACACATTCATCATGTCGTTCACCTTGGGCTTGCGTTTGTGCTTCTTCTTCAAGCAACGGATCAGTGAATGGATGTGAAACTTTGTGCGAGAAAATAAGAAATCACCTGGCAGTAGTTTTAGAGCTCTAGCATCCTGGCGATCGGACAGAAGCAGGTGGACTAAACACGTGTCAAATGATTCATCAGTAAAATCAAACAAACAGTAACCTATGGACAGTGCAACGACAGTGCTGTGGTATTGCAATGAGGTGGTTGTACATCAAACAGAGAAAAAACGTGCTTCCTGAAGAGTAATCTTAAGTTTCGTGTAAGTTTTAAATCAAAGAATCAATAGAACCAACCACGCTACAAACAAGTGCTGGTATCGTGCATTATTAAGGGATACACCATCGGACGAACGCTGCTGGGCATACGTACCGACACTCTCTGCTCTGTTTTAGTTTTGTTATCGTTAAAGCAATTTGATAGTATTACCTGTACTAGATTTTCTTCGTGTAATATTATTTATTAACCAAAATAGTGGATCTTTTCTAGCCGATAAGTTATGCACGGGAAGGGCCGTCGTGAATGCAGTTTATTTTGAATTTTTTGCCCTTACTTTTGCCGCAAGTATTTTTATATACATATATTTATACACATTGATGTATTCCGCCCGTTTTTTTTTAATTCTATTGTTTTGTTTGAAATGAAACGTGATGCGAAACAGACAACGTTGCTTCCTGATTTCTCTCTGATTCCTATTATGTTGTACGATTTTATTAGTAATTTAATTTTACGTTGTAACCTATAGAGAACAAACCGCAATCGAGAGTAACTACATCGAAGCATGCCGTAACTTCAAAGAAGAGCTAAGTAAACCAGATGAACAATACAGTATTAATAAAGCAGATATTATTAAAATAGTCACACATTTTAGTTGTTTTCATTTGGCATCTCTTTGGTTTTATGCTTTATTTTCTATTTTGTTTCTTCTGTTTTGATTTCCTTTTTTATGTTCTTACCATTTCAGTATGCAACGTATACTAGCACATGAGGTACGAGAGATCTTATCCAAATCAACACACCCGTGAATCGCCGAATCATCTGAATTGGCATGGAATAAGACTGAAACGCATGATATGATTTTAGGCAGAATTTTAATTGTGCCATTCTGTTTGAACACCCCCAAGTAACAATAGCAGCATCGTAACACACTCATTACATTCGTTTCAAACAGACATACTAGCTTACTGCACCAGCACGCTTAGAACAAACATTGTGGATTATTGGTTGTTAAACTGTTTCAAAGTAAGAAACCGATGTTAATGGTACAGATAACCCATCGCCAAATGGTAACCTAGGACATACTGTTGCCGCAAAACATACTTTACTGTACGCTGTCCCGATGATCCGTTTCGTTGGAGTCACGAGAGCAACAATGCGACGGATTATGTAGCAATAGTTTTGTTTTCTGTTAACGCAACACAATAGATTAAACATCGAATCGCATTTTTGTGCGATCGTACACATTTAAACACGTATCGTGACAGAGTTACTACCACTCAATAGTTTAATAGTTATGTTTTAAATTTTTCGTGCAATATTGAATGCGCAACAGCGTACGTCAATCGGTTGACCTAACAAACTAGCGTGCAATAGATGCAATAGATATACAGAACAGGAGAAAAAAAATGACAACAAATTAAAAACGCAAGCAAACACAACCAATAGTTCCTCAATCAATATACATATACAATAAAACTGACAACAGTTATTTGTTGAACAATATTAAAAACTAAGCCAACAGCAAACACATTGATTCCTCTCAGCCGGCGCCTTTCGGTAGCGTACCAATTGTCTTTAACCATAGAGCAACAAAAGTCCGTGCGACTGCTACAAAACAAAAAAAAACTAAAAACATACAAACAATAAGGCAACTAACATCTTATTCCCAAACCGAGCACAGAAATGATCCGTTCACCAAACCCATTGGTCAAAGAGCAGTACGAGTGAAGGGCGTCGACTGGAATTGATACATCTTTTTTATTATTTACAAGATAGCGCCAAAACTGTTAGAAACAGTTACAATAACCATAGCTGAGTTGAATGAAATAATTTTTACATTGCATTTATACACAATACCAGATAAATCGAGCCAAATCGATCGTCAACTAGGAGAAGAAAGCATTTTTACAAATATTTTTATACAGTACAAGCGATGCGAGTATACAGCCAGGATGAGAACGGGCGCTTCAAATCTCTCATTAAACCAAAACTGCAACGACGAACAAATCATGTTCACTATGATCGAATAGCACTGAAGCGATACGAATGTTGCAAGAAAGATTAATGAATGTGAGAAAGAATACATAACACGACACATTTAGACACATCCCATAGCAGTGCTACCAGTGTCGTGTTATTGAACTTAACCTTAGTATGGAAACAGAGGCAAAGCACTACTGGAAATGTGAAACTACCAGAGACTGCACCGTGTCGTTTATTCGAATCAGAAGCTCTTCTTTGTTTCAATACGATTCGTTTCAGCAATTCAAACATAAGTCTTACTTTGTTCAATTCATTCAGCACATACACTGGTTTTAGTAATGAAACATGAAACCTATCAAAATTGTCGTTGTATTTAGCACGCTAATGTGCAGATCAATAACATAAAAATGGTGTCAAAATGTTCCGGAACAGAAACAAACAAAAATCGGTGCACCCTACAGTGGGTTTAGACAGAGTATTGTAAAAAGTTAATGTACAAATTTAATGCTAAACACAAAATTAGACTTGTGTGGATAAAATGAAGCAAGGAGAATCGTGCAAAATCGAATATTAGAACGTAATGGAAGATCGAACGCAACAGGCCGGACAAATTTGAACAAATACACTAGTGGTACAGTAGATTTACGCTACAGCAAATTGAACGCGTTTCGAATGCAATTCTTAAAGTGAACAGTTGACGAAGAATGGCTAGCGCGATTCCTTGGTGTTCATTACAACTAAACCGGCTTATAGACTCGTCAAGGCGTACCGAATAAAACTACGGATAACGCGGATCTGTGACACGGAACAAAACATGAACAGGATAAATTATTATGTAAACCATATGTACAAATCAGGAACTCGAACCTAGCAACACAGAAGCGAGCATGCGTGCATGGGTGTGCATGTTTCTGAGTGTGCGATTCTTAGTGCGTATGTGTGTACGATTATGTGAACTAGGATTATGTGAACCCTATCATCATCGACAGAGAGTCATCAGTGCCAGAACAATATACCTAAAGTACCATTCCTTACGTTTATGACAACCGCTGCCAACCAATCCATAGCTTCAACAACTCAAACTACCACAACACAATAGACAATCCGAGATTATTGACCACATTGAATATTATCATTTCGATTAATTCGACTTTGCTTGGTTTTGTACACATCAGTCTCTTTTTTTTACCACATACCACCGGGATCATGCACACTCGCATTCGTGAATAGGGAAATAAAATCGTGAAAATGCTGCACCATTTAGGCGGCAACAGTTTTTAAGCAAACAAATGAATAAAAACAGGGTAATTTAATGAATTTCATATACATGAACGAATGTTGAACAAAACATTTTAGTGCAACAAAACAACAAAACCAAGCGAGACATCAACGAATTGTGACATTTGTGCTGGACAAATGAGAAATTGATAACAATTTCTTAACTAATGATTAATGACTCTATACAAACCTGCTCTATCTGTAGGAGGCTTAATCGAACAAGCATGGACGCACGTCGTGCATTACGTTACTGCTGCAGGTGAAAGAAATGCTCTATTTTTACCACATTGAATATACAACTTAAACCGTAAACAGGCAAACTGGACAGCTGGAACCGAAATACGCGGCACATTTGGACGTGATTGAATTTATTCCCAGCCCGACAACCGATGTTTACTGTCAACATTTGTATACCACCTAACAGCCACGGTCTGAAACAGTTAGCCCGAACGTAAGATTGCAAAGGTGGACATTCTTTTCCCTTTATCTCGAGAATGCAATGTGATAGGTATCATTCTAATCTACGTTCTTGGTCATTACATGATATTTTCGTCACATTATACGTTCCATTTACTTTACGCTGTGAATCATTACGGATCTAGCAATGTTGTAAATATCGTTCCAATAAATTTGAACATCTATCGGTGGCAAACAAAAAACCACAGGAGGGAATGAACGAAAAGCACGAGCAAACATTTTCTTGTATTATTCTCTTTATAACAAACAAACATGTAGCGATGTAGCGGGACAAAAAAAAACCTTTAGGAAAATATCTTCAACTTAACTGTTGTTTAGACGAAAATTATGATTGAATAAGCAAGGCAAAAAATCAACAAAAAAATCTACCAAAAATCTAACCAAATTTATCTAAGAGATACGAAGAATGTGCATGTGTGTGTGTGTCCGTCATGGAAGAAACAATACAAAAAAAACGAACCGCCAGGTCGCATTATTTGATAGCATTTGTAAAGTAATGAGTAAACAAATTATAAATAAAATTAAATCTAATTATTTGATATAGCGACACTGTTGTCGAAAACAGTGTTTGATCTTTCTGAAAAGATGTGCAAGGTTAACGAACCTTCAAGAAAGCAACAACTAAAGATCATAAAACAGTCCGCAAATTTCGATACCAATCTTTTAGTAGATATGTGTGATTCATATTATGATTTATGTTATGTTTAAATAATGAAGCAGCAAACTTTGTATAGAGTTTGTTTTAACACAAAAACGGCGTTTGAAAGCGAAAGGCAGAGTAGAGTATTTAACCTTCTCTCAGTTTGATATTGACTTGAGTTATATTTCACATCCAATTACGGTGTGTGTGAAAGTACAGACAGAAAGTACATCTGAATAAGATATCGAGTTTTTTTGTCACCAAACACCAATACCAACTCGTACCGTAACAGACATCATTCACCAGAAAAACGACATTCAAAACCAAGATGCTACTGAATGATCGATGTAAAAACCAGAAACAATGCTGAGGAAAAAAAAAAATAAAACATTAAACACATTAAACCATGCGGCTATTGAAGCAAGCTGAAAATTCTTCAAAATTGTGAAAAGTGTAATGATCATATTTGGCACATATTGATATTTACTGTTATAAAACAATAATGAAAATTAAATAAAAAAATAAAAGTAATGTCCTGATGAAACGCGTATCTCACTGTGTTTTTAGTACGTCATTTTAGTTTACGTGCGTTGAATTATCCCCAGTTTCAACAAACCCCAGTTTCAACGCAAATTATCTATGCTATCCGTGCATTGAACCTGTGAACGTGTTCAATAGTAAGAGTCTCTTAATAGTAATAGTATTATCTCGCATAAATGATTCCATCTGATAAATTTAATGTCGGTTGAAAATCTAAAACGTATGTTGTACAATGTAATAGTTGGAGTCAACGTTTTAGGCGAATCTTATTTCGGCTGAGTTTGACATGCCCAGCAATCAAGAAGTTGCACTACACAGCAATCGCAGGGGTATTCTAGTATTTATTTTTTAATAACCTCCATTACAATTTCGAGACAGTCAAGTCTTAAGACATTCAAGTCATGTTTATAGAACGTTTTCACAGTACAAAAATTCATTTTTTTTATATGTTGAAAACATATTTTGCCTGCATTTTCTTTATAGAGTTGTGAAATGTAAATGCTTATTATAAAAATCAAAGTTTTTTTTTCGGAACCTCTCCATTGTACTAATTGTTGCACTATGTTTGTATCAGTTGTTGTATCAGTCAAACATAGATATTAGCACCGATTACACTCGGAAAATGAGATGCGAGAGAACTATGCGACCATCCGTTTTTTGTGAGAAAACGAAAAGTTGAAGAGATAGCTTAAAGCAATGTTCAGCCAAGATGGATCTTGTAATAAAATACATATTTCTATAATTTTTGTAAAACTCTAAAATTACTGTTACTATTTTTTCACTCTGGTAAAAATCGCTCCCTGTAACACAACTATACGACCACCTACGTATTATTTGAGTTTTTCGATAAAACAACCGGTTTAAATTAGTTTAAAAATACCTGTAATTTTGAGCGTACAAAAATAGTATATGGATATTTTGCAGCGGTTTTTTAAAAGTTCAATGAACCCATGCTTTCAGTTTTCAAAGTCAAAACAGGTTATGTTGGATGTTTGGATTTTTAGTAATTTTTGGGATAAAGATTATTATTTTTTAACTTGAATACTGGTAAGATAACCTTTGTAATCATGTACTATACTGTACTGTAATCATGTACTGTTTTATCACTTATAACATGTTTATTTTTTTTTAATAAAATATAATAAAATAACGAAAATGTATTGAAATGGAGCGAATTCCGATGCAAGCATTTTTAAAAATCTATATCAAATCGGAAATGTTATGCATCAAAGAACCCTTTTGCTTAACAAACATTTCAGACGTTAGAGAATCAAGGAAAATTATTTAAAAAATTATCCACTGACCCAAACGTTTTTCTTAATAATATTAAAAACGGTTTCGTCGATTTCGGCAGACGTGACAGAACAGCTTGCACAGTTGACCGAGAGAGGGCGTCAGCATCAGTACTATCGATCGATCAATACAGATAGAACGATTTATAAAACCCGATCGGTAGGGTATTGACCGGCGAGCCGGACGGGACTGTGGAGCAGCAGTGGAGGGGCATCAAGGTGTCTCGTGCGAAAAGTAAAAGAGTGGAAGGATACTGAATTATGTAACACGACGACACCTGTTTTTCATCCGCCACGAGGATAAAGGAAAAATTTTGCCACGGAAGAAGCGCCGTTATTGCAACAGTTGTTATTTTTCATTAAAACGTCAGTTTATCACTTTAAATGTGTTTATTTCTTATTTCTCAAAAACTGTCGATATTGCTGCTAACGGCATGCCGATCGAAATAGTTGAATCATTGTAGGAGTTGCAGTATTTCATTCTGGACGGAAACTAGTGCATGTATGGCAGGGTAATTGATCATTTACATATTAAATACAAAATAGTAAATATTGAACATTTTTTAACTCTCGTTGTGTTGAGATAGAGTTGAACGAGAATGGATCACGCGAAGGTATGATCCGTTTTCCTTTCTCTTCCGTAACAAAGTTCTGCGTCTTCACTGAACTTTGAAGTCAGTTGGTGCAGGAGGTTCACCCAAATAGAAAGTAACTCGTTTGGAGTCTTTGGATGGAATCTGCTTTATTCAAATTTT
>JXXA01000014.1:0-12630 GCA_000956255.1 Anopheles punctulatus | reverse complement strand
TCCCCCGCGATCCGCTCCCCACCCCGTTCGCGGTTTAACAGGTTACGCAAATCCTGCCGAAAAAACGGCCAAGCTCCAAGCCGACATGATACCTTCTTTTGCGTTGGTCCTCGGCGGTGCGTTGGTGTTCCAATTAAAGCGCAGGCTGCCCACATGAGCGCGGGCATGAGTCGTGCCCTGCGACTGTGTGGCGGGCGGTCGTCAACGCAATCGTCGCCGGCAAACGGATAAGATCAATTGACATGGTACACACGAGGGTCAAACAATTAGGGGTCCACCCATCGTTCAGGGGTTTTTATCCCCCAGGAGGGAGCAAACGGCGCGG
The DNA here is from genome assembly GCA_000956255.1 of Anopheles punctulatus. Taxonomy (NCBI): domain Eukaryota; kingdom Metazoa; phylum Arthropoda; class Insecta; order Diptera; family Culicidae; genus Anopheles; species Anopheles punctulatus. Next base: position 12,305 of record JXXA01000014.1, on the reverse strand, counting down.
CCACCGGGATGTTGACGAGATAATATTAATTTAAATTCATGTTTCTAAGCGTCAGATAACAACCGAAGCAGAGCATTCGGAACATGTGAAGAGATTTGTGCTTCCCAACGAATTTGTGCTTATATAACTCTTCCAGTCCATTGCTGTCGGGATCAGATGAGGATTTTCCTCATGAAGAACTTTTGTATCGATAGTGTGGGAATGTGGTGGATCGTTTATTGTTTCAGTTTGCTTCGCTTTGACAGCCGGAAAACCGGTGCAGGTTGAATCGATTAAATCAATCTGTCCACTCCAACCACGGGCTCCTTTGCCCCACCCACCTCCTCCACAAAACAAGTTCCAGCAAATAAGGATCGTTCGTTAGGGATTAGCGAAACAGCTTTTTTATTTTTTCATGGTCCGTTACTGTCCGCGATGAAACCGTAATGAGCAGCGGTTGAAGTTTTTCTTCTTCCGACCCACCCGGCACTAGTCCACCGGCTTGCCCTTCGTTCACCGGATTGTCCAGCGTGCGTAAGTCAAAATAAATAGCTCACAAAACAAGCCGCTTAACCTTCGGTTTGTTTAATGTCAGCGGGTAGGGCATTCGGCGCATCGCTTGCGCGATATCGGTACATCGTTTCCTTTCGAACCCGCCGTGTTTGTTTTGACAAATCGCTCGTTAGTCGTCAAACTGTTGAAATTCACAAACACTCGACATCCGGACGAGCGGCGCACTGTTGTGCACACGACGCAAAAAACCCGGCTCCCTCTTCGTTTCATTTTTTCCTGGCCCTTCCATTCCTGGCCTTTTTGGATAAATAAATTATCAGTAGACCAACCGTCTGCTGCCCATTGCATCGCTTCGCGTCGGTGGGAAGAGCTATCGGCTTTGGTTAGCCGCTTGCACACACTCACACAAGCACACGCGTACGTGCACTAATCGCTGGAACGTGAGGGTGAACCCTTCCCGGGAGGGCACAACCGGATGCGCACCCAAATCGTCACCATTTCGTTCGCCTGGTCCACATGCACGAAGAACAACGCGAGAGTATTTGGAGCCGACTGGCGACCGTTTCGTTCGTGATCGACTGCTCTCGACTGCTCTGTCTCTAAAGCGCCAATTCAATTAGACATAGTCGACCTATTTTCTGACCTACTTTAAGAAAATGAAACACACCGAGCGGCACAATTGCACGGGGTCAGTGCTAGGATCAAGCTGGGGAAGAGACGCGAACTACGGACAGGGAACGTTGTTCCGTCAAGCGATAAGTGTGCGCAACGCATTGTTCGAGAAAATTGTTCACTTTTCCGCTAGATGGCGCGACCGGTTTGACATCGGATCGAAACATCTTCATCATCGGGAAGGTTTTGTTGACTCTTCCCTTCGGAATCGGTTGGACAAATATTGACTGTATGCAACCAAACACCGAGAAGCAACATCCAACAACGAGCGTAAGGTCAAGTGGTATCATAAAATACCGCCTGCCTACCTGGCTGGAGAAACTGGCGGGAAAACGCGGCAAGTACCTTTTCGAACAGATGCGAAGAGGTGAGGAAGAACACTTCGTGTGAATTACAAATGACACTCGGAGTGTTCCACTTTCACATTCCAGGTGAAAATTGCACAGAAATATATAAATAATATTAACTAAAAATGACGACCACAGCGGCGGGCAACAATGACACACTTGCTGGCTGGATCGTTTCGGCGCAATAAAAAAAAAAACCGTACCTTAGCACACACTTTTCCATTTTATGGGTAAGAAAATTAAATGTATTACGCCATGATAACTCCATTTCGCGCTAGGTGAACGTGCGAAGTACGAAAACGATTAAGCGATAAATGAAATAATCGTCGCACACTTTCTTTGTGTAACATTTTCCCACTCCTTCTCGCGTGGTAAAGGAACCGAAGTCGGGAAGGAAGGAACGGCTGTGTGAATTCAATTGGCGGATTAGCGTAACCGTGACATATTTCATCGTCGGTCGGCAGATAAGGCCGCCGATAATCGCATAACCGACGCGACAACCTGGCTGGCATTATCTCAACCCATAAAACTACCATCACTATTAAGTTCTGCATTCCCCCGTCCCGAAGATGGCCGCACAAGCCAGCATTCACTTTGCCGCAATTCGAGACGAGGGTGCTGCTACTACAGCTGCGGCTAAAAGCGTTCTCTGGAAGCGTTTAGCACATCACTTATCGCGCATGCTGCTCGGGACCGAGGTGACATTCGGTCGGAATCACGCGTGTGGAACGCTTGTAATTCATATTCAACACTTCACCGGCACGACGAGACGGGGTAATGACGCAACCAAGCGCTAAGGAGTCGGTGCCGCCGTAACTCAGCTGTGCACATTCAACACACTTGACGCTGGGAGTGCTTCGACAATAGCGCTCTCTAGAAGCAAGCAATCAAATGGCGTACTTAGTTAGTTCATAAATCAAAATTTTCCGATCAGTACGGAGCTGGTTTCCGTATGGCGGCTCAAGGCGCATGTGGCACTTAATACACGGAGCTATCCCTAGCTTCCTCAGCTACCATGTATGGATTGTAATTAAAACAATACTACTGCGCTTACGGTTACTTCGAAGCGTACCTCTATAACCAGAACCGATCAAGTACTGCAACCGTGCCGTGAAACAACCGCCTGGTGGTGAAGTGTGAAAAACGACAGTGCCACTCTCCGAGGGGCTCCCGGTTTCACCTGCACTGCGGACTACTGATCCGCGCGTTAGAACGGCGGAGATGTCAGAGGTCTGTCCTAAGCCTCGTACGGGCAAGTTTTCGCGTGGGTAGCCACCAGTTTATTTTACTAAATCGCGCATGTACTTGCCACGATCGCGGCGATCCTTTGAAGCTTGCCGACGCCGCCATCTAGCCGAGACAGAAATCACCCAGCGTGCGATATTTGCGACATGCAATTACCAGGTTCGCTTTGCATATTTGGCTGCATGCATATGCGCATGCTCGTCGGCAGAACTGCGCGGCAGGCAACAGAAACGCCGTCAGATTTTACTGATGGATGGTAAGGCGCCGGACACTTTCACCCGGTTTTCGACAGACGGATCAGCGTGGTTATCGTTCATGTGATACTCCGCCTCTAGATGGCTAGATGAAGCCGGGGTCTCCTCCTCGGTTCCATAATTTATCGTTCGCGTTGTGCGCATGTGCACAGTAAAATTGTGCCAACAGTATGGCACATTCGCGACGGCTTTATTACCGCGCACAAGTAGCTGGCGTACAGCGATCGCTCGCGATCGTTGACAACTTGTTTCATTTGTCGGTGCTGCTGCTAATCGGCCGCTGTCGATCTCTGGTATTTCTCTAAACGGACCGATATCGCGCCAGATTTGTGACAGTATGACACACGTTTTGTCGAGATTTACACCTCGCGCCACGGACGGGGAAGCGAGCGACACAATCACGGCGTGCCTGATTTAATCTGAAATGTCTGCGACGGAAATCTAGCACACCAATCTAGCCAGCCGTGGACCGTAAAGAATTTGATCGCGTTATGAAGCTGATCACCTCAATCGCTTCCATTCAATTTTGCACTGACGTATGCGGTGGTGTGCGATTTTGTGGACGATCGGAGATAAGATCTTTTTTTTTTCTTTGCTACTAAAGACTACCCTAGTTCGGTCTCAGTTGACAATGAAACGATCTATAAGGAAACCCGCAACCGATTAATCAACATTATTTTCACATCGTCGCATGTAAATGCATCATTCGGTGACTAATTGAAAGCAAAACGCCTATCCGAACACGTATCCAAACACAAATCATCATGAATAATCGATTAAATGGGCAACAGTGACGTGCGCCCGGATACTTGTGATACTTTCCGAAAGGCATGTGTGTCTGGGTCTATTTCTCCATCTTGTAATGCTCCGTATCTCCTACAAATCATCAGCATAATCATCCACGGAATGAAATGCATTCGTTCCCTGTGGTTCGACGTTCCCGGGGGGATAGTTTCGTTCCGCCATCGCAGCGGCAGCGAAAGTCAGGAGACAAAGTAGAAAGTGGAAGCAACAGATTATGACGCTGTCAAAACAGTGATAATTTCCTCTGCCCACGTATCACCGTGTCGCCCCTGCGGCCCATCACCCGCTGCGCTTTGTTTGCGCAGTGCATCTGGTGGTTTCTGCTGTCAGCTTGTGGGATGCAGCGAACCGGAGGCCGCATGATCGTACCTTGCTTGGCCGTGGCGGACGGATCGGAAAGTGTCAAAGCAGTATGTTTTTTTAATGGATTTTAATAGACCGATTATGTTATAACTCAACCCCATGCTCGATCGGAAGTTTGTGAGGAGTTCCAGACGATCCCGGATCAGTTTACGATCAACATTCAACATTTCGTCCATCTACGCGGCTTGTGGAGCAGGTGTCGAGGGATTTCTCGAGGGAACCCGCAAGCTCACGAGAGCATGGAAGGGTTTATCAGGAAACGTCCACTCGCACTCCACACCGTCGCTTCGTTCGACGACCTCCCGGGATGGAATTTCTGCCGGAAATGAAGCCCTGTCGGAGCAGTCGTTTGACGGTTTGGTACCTCCTCCGCTGCCTTTGTGGTTCAACTTTCCATTGACACCCACTTACGAGGGCTTGGCAGCAAACGACGACGCGCTCGTGCCCTTCTTTTCCGCCGGCACCTTTTGGCGGGACGTTTCAAGAGACAGACCTTGACAGTGTCCCGGCGGATCGGACCAAACGTACCACGGAGAATGGCTGAAAGTTTCGGCTGAAACGCCCGATCGGACGGAGATTGTTTCTTTGCCCGGGGGAGGGCAAATACTCGACCACACAATCGCGCCTATTCACGGCTTTTTTCCCGCGCCTGAAGGAAAGTCCTCTTACAAAGATAAATTTACGTGGAATTGGTCCGGTTTGTTTTCGTTTTCTCCTTATCAACCCGCCGGGAGCCAGAGTCGGAGTCTGCAGACGGGAAGCAGAAACAAAACATAGCCAACTGCTGAAATATTCCAACACAAGGCTGGCTTGGGTATCGTTCCTTCTGCCGCATTGCTCTCCGGAAATGTTTTCATCCAGCTCCATTATGCGTGCAGAAGCGCAGAAGCTTCGCGCAATCCAATTAAGCGCGCATGTTCTGCCACTCAACACTTCACGGACAAATGCTTCGGCCTATTGTGTTTGGCTGTGGTTGGTATGTTTTTACTTTCAAACCATTTTTTTTTGGGTACATAAAAACACACAAAACCATCCCATGATACAGCGACACAACAATGCAGTGCGCGAATCGCGAGTGGATGGCCGGAAAAAGGCAAACCCTTTACTTCAAACCAGCACGGACGGAGCACGGGAGCAAGCGCGCGAAAAGCAAACGATGCAGGTGGTGGCTATAAATCTGGCGCAAAACTGCTGCTTCTCGGTAGCCTGATTCACGGCCCCTTTTCAGCCTCCGAGGCTCTGCCAGATTCTTTCTCAGTGCCGCTGGTTTGTAACCTTGCCAGGTTCTAGGAACGAGAACGACAAGTTACCGCGATCGCGAATGTTTGCTTCTTTCGAAGCTACCCGCGGCCACCGATTCGCGATGGCCACCCTACGAAACGAGCATTCTCTAACAGGCCATGTACATACAGGAGACGACAACGTGTGGAGCCAGAACTGACGCCCGCCACACGGCGCGTTGTGAATTGAGTCAAATTTTATTGCCTTGTTGGTTGAAATTACTTTTTGTTTTTATAGACCAATTTGTTTGCCAGTGCTAGAAGCTAGAAGTAAACGCGATCGCAAGCACACGGCACATGGCACACGGATCGATAACAGGATCCCGGCTTCGGGATTGAGTTCGTTAAAACGAGTCGTTAAAGGTTGGAATCAAAAAGCCCGCAGCTTTTTCCAGTGGAATCAGGTAGCGAGCATCATCAACGAGCAGATCAACGCAAGTAATATTTTTCTCCATTAACCACTCCCTCAACTCCCCAATGGCATCGCGTGGAGAGTGTGCATTGGAAGGAAATTGGCACTATTGTACCACAATTCGCGGCCATTTCCCTTTGGACGTTGATGCGTGCGCGTGCTCAAACGGTGCTCACTTGGCCCCTTCTAACGAACTATCATGCTAATCTAATTTATGCCTCACAGAGGTCACGATCGGTACCGCATCCAGACAAGATGCGCCGGTTATCGTTCCCTTGGGCGTTGCTTGAGTCGGTGGTCTCGAAACAGCCGCTCCAAAAATGGAAACCCCTGACGTTGCCCTGTCGGTGTGCTATCTTTCTGGAGCGCTATAATAGCCGTACGATCCCGGGCGATGCAGGGATCAGCACGTCTTTTCGCAACGCACGATAGCCGTGAAGGGCCCCCGGTCGGTGATTCACGTTTGTTTACGCCGCGGGTGCGAACGCGGGTGGGTATGGGAAGGTGGAAAAGAAAGCCCGTGACTCCTTTTACGGCGCATGCCCTAACTGCAGCGCACTCGCACAATTTGATTATGGTCGAACGAGAGTACGTACTCAATACGATGTGCAACGGCAATAGGAGAGCTGCCAAATAGAGTGATCACTTTGCACTGCGTCCGCATCGGGAGAGCTCCGGAATGGACGCGGCACCGAGTGGTAGCCTCCCGGACTCCCTCGAGGGAAATGGACGCGCTTCAGTTCGATTATCCCAGCCCAGCCCAGCCCAGCCCGGCCTGTTGGCTGGTGTTTCACGTGGTCAGGACATCAAAACCCATGTCGCTGGACAAGTGAATGTCAGTGTTCACATGATGACCGACAGATGATGCTCGCAGCAGTTCGACGTTCTTTCCCTTCGACATTCTCTCGTTTGCCTGCCGTTCGACGGGATCTTGCTTGCCCGAAGCCACTGGATCTTGGATGTTTTTCTCTGCTCCTGCGGTGTGCTGCGCGAAAGTGCCGACCCGTCGCTACGTCGCGAAACTTCAGAAGAAGGCGACACGTCGCGAAACATTCCTCCCGCCGGTTGAGCAGCGAAAAAAACAGTGTACGTGCGGACGGCAGCGACGCGCGAGTCAATCATTATTCCAAGCACGCGAAAACATCGGCCCTGAACGACAGCCTGGCTGCTTGGCATGCGCTCGACGTAGCAATTTGAACCCATTAGCTGGCCACCAAAAACGATAGCTAATAAAATGTTCGGTTCGCTCGGTCGCATCGTCGGGACGCGCGCAGGATTGGAGCGCAAAGCCGGTCAAGGAGGTAACTGTAAATTCGCGCTACTTATGTGAAGTATGCTAAATTATGGCGCCTCACCGAGAGCTGCTCCACTTAGAACCAGGATGACCCTTGCGCTGTCTCGCGCGCTGTGCAAACAAATCACCGTACAGGCGTAGTATCTTTTGCGTGCCGTGCGCTAGGTTCAATGTTCAATGTTTACATTTCTCGCCTTCCTTTTGAGTGGGAAGACTCGAATCACTCGATCATGATGCAACAAGCTGTTTATACCTTTATAGCTGATCTAATTTATGCGAACCCTTGCAGTAACCTTCGAACGCGCCGTAATCATCAAGCCCTTGAAAAGAGACGACCGCGAACGAGCCCATAACTCAGCCACGTTTCGGGGTAGTTTGGAGATCGATACCGGCAGCGCTCGGCCCAGCCACCAGCAAATCGGTTAATTGCCAGCGGTTGATCAGTGGTGAGCATATTTTCGCTGCCACACACTCACAAAAAAAAAGCGCACCGCTTCCAAAACGTGAAAAACCTGTTTCTACCCTAACCTGTTCGTTTCGGAAGGTACGATTCGAGCGGCGGGCTCCTCGGTCGGAGAATCTTGCCGACGGCACTGGAGGCAGTTGATCATTATTACACCGCTCACTGGGAGAGGGCGATATTTCTTCACGAGGAAGTGTTGCGCCTTTTTGTGGAACTGAACCGTTCACAACAATGACAGTTATCAGCAACGAAAAAGCCTATGACGAGCAAAGCAAAAACACATCCACCCCTGAGAGCGAACCTGACCGCGCCAAGGGTGCAAACTTTCTCGAAAAAGCTTCATCTTCCATGATACAAACCCAGCTGGTGCCCGACACCGCAGTACATCCCTTGCTAGTTCGATGTTGATGGCGTAACGGTGTGGGTTGGTTTTTTTTTTAATTTATTGTAAAAAAGCCCTCTGCCAAATAAACCATCCCCACGTGTCGCAAGTCACCTACCTTCAGCCCTGCGGGCATCGAATCCAATCAGGCGCAGCGGTACTATTAGCTTTAATGTCCTAGTCGCGACGGAGTGACGGATGGCCGCATGCGAGCTACCGAAAAGGGCAGGGGTAATACCGCATTCATATGTCTCCCTCTCGTTAAAAGTAAACCACTGGCAGATGAAGTAGGAGTAGTAGCAGCAGCAGCAGCAGTCGAAGAGGCAATAACACTAAGTACTAGAAATCGATCGTCGGTGCGTTACCGCCACTAACGATCACTTTCAGTGTTGCGAATAGATCACCTGTTAATGATTCTCCTAGCCCGTATAGGGGATGCTATAGTACTACCGACATTCGACAAGTATTGTATAAATCAATATTTACACGCTCCACCGCGCCACCGGAGCAAATGCCGCATGGCGACCAGGCATGGCTGTCAAAGAATGAGATTTCGTGCTCACGCTACGTTATCGTTTCACCGAATCGAACCGAATCGATCGTTGCGTTCGGTTCATCCGATTGTGCTGAGGCTTCGCTGGATCCAAATGTACCCTAGCCTGACGTTTCGAGCGCTTCTGGTTTTTCTTCCTGGTCCAACGTCTGCCGTTTAAATCGTGTGCAAATGTCGTTATGCGTCACACACGTTGAGTCGCAGTTGACAAGTCGTCAGTCGCAAAGGAACACCGTTAATTTCGTAGCGGTTTCCTAGGCGCTGGCAGATGGCGCACGCTTAAGAATTCGCAATATGGAAACTTGCTCACCTGGAACCGCCGGCGATGGGCAGGTCTGCTTGTCCAGCTTGGTACTGGCTGATGGATTCGCCATGACCCGCCATGCCTCCATTTGCGAACGTTTTCGTTCTCATGCCGGAGGCTTCGCTTACACAAGAACGTTACACATCCACTGTGCGGCGGTGGTCGTTGAACCAGACGATCGATGGACAAATAGATAGCCGAGTCACGACACGATCACACTTGCACACGACCGGCTTGTGTGACTCATCTAGACGTGAAGTCATCAGCAGGAGCTCATCAAAGTTACGACGCAAAACCCTCGCCAGAACATCGAACATCAGATCGCCGCCGGAGACATCTACTGCACAGAAAGCGGCAAAAAACCTCCCCAGAAAAAAAAACAACGATCATGACCGTCCACCTGCATTCCTGCCTTTTTGTTGATAATTTATCACGCATTTTACCACCGAAAAAGTGCCGATCTAATGGGAGCCACGGAAAGCTTTTACCGGCGCGAGTGCATCGTACACAGATGATGAACAGCCAAAATCGTGCGCGGATGAATGACCATGGCGGCAGATGGCTTTTTTGTTAAGGCGACTGCAACGAAGTAGCCTCGCCCAGTAGTGTCCCCGGGGGCTAATGACCAACGGCGAATGCACGCTTTACAATTTGCCCCGGAGACACTACCACCGGCTGGCCTGAGCATAAGGTGTGGCAACTTTGTGAAACTAACCGAGGATCCGGAGGATGGACGTGGTTCTGCAACCTGTGACGAATCGTACCCAGCCCAACGATGAAAGATGATGTGCTGATGTGGATCCATCTCCACCGAGGAGGATGAGACTACAAGCAGTGATATCACTGGCGGAAGGCAGCGTCACGCGCCAGAAAGAATCCAACGCCACGGCGAGGGTAAGATCGATCGTGTCCGTGCGCAGGATGATGGATGTTGGATCCGAACGATGACGATGCACTTTGGCTGTGGTTTGGCACCGCTGGAACTTTCGTTTGGGCGTTCTGATTAACGTACGCGGGCTTTCGGTATCGCGCGGTGCAGCCTTTCGGAAATCTGGCCAACCGAAGCACAAACGTAATAACGTAGCGCGCTTGAGCGCCAAAGGAAACAAAAGGCCGGCTGCGCACCGCCGCACCACGCACGCTCTCGCCCGCCCGTACGCTTGCCCAAGTAATCGTTAAGGTTGGAGGTAATCTTTCTCATCGCGGTGGTCATAATTCTTCTCTCCGCTATCCGCCGTGCCGCCGTGCAGCGCGAAAGGAAGATTCATCTTCTTGCGCCTTTGGCCGGAACGATAGATTCGTTCGGCCTGCTGGTGGATGGGTTTATTTTAGTTAATTTCATCTTTGCTTTTCAGCCCGTTTTCGAAACCGGAATCGAATGCCCGTGCTTACCCCCGCAGGTCACAACATGGCCGTGGTGATAGCAGACGGGAGGGCGGGTTGGCGATTGTGGCAAGCGCGATCGTATCAGCGCGGATCGCTGGACTGCCGTTGATGCTAGAGAAAAGATGAATCAGTGTTGCGGTTGCCCTTTGTAAGGTTCCGTTCACCGAAGAATGGTGCATTTCAATACCGGAGGCGGTACCAGCGGACAGTGGTCGCCGGAGCGAGCCGAGCACTATGAAAATGCTCCAGCAGTTCGTTCCAACATGTGCCCGAATGGCCCGGTTGTACCGATTTAAAATACAACACCAGACCACCATCAGCACACAGTGTACTGTACTTCCTTCCGAACGTTCTGGTTGAGCAACGGCCAGTCGCTATAAATATTGATTCGAAACCGGCCCATCTGCCATCTCCGGACAATGGTGATCGCCCGTGCCCGGGCGCTTTCAGCGCCAGTTCATCTGGTAACGAATTTTCTCCGCCAAACTTTTAAATGATAATTTAATGCCGCTTCGATTGACTTTAAATCGATGAAAAGGTAGGACCTCCCCAAGCGCAACCCGATGATCATCTGGGTCAGCACATTTCGATCGTCGGGACTTGTAATTACAGATATAAATAGTAAGCAGCCAGCAGCCATTCCACCTGCAGCAGCTAGCGAGCACAACGCAAGCACATTAAGCGACCGAGTCTTATCGTTGCCTCGAACATCAATTTATCATTCACATCCATTTTCTTCTATCAACGGCTACCGCGCGCAGTTGGTAAACAAATGGACGACCGTACCCGATAGGGCCCCAATGGAATGAAACAACAAAAGAAACGGCTCCGGTAGGTTTTAGCATTCGATCGCAAATTCCTTCACGACACGCCAGATAAAATGGCGCTCCTCAGCTCGATCGTCTTCGTGATAGCAGAGTCGCTTAACGATCGCGAACAAAATGCAACAATGCGTTCCGCCCGAGACGGGCTGCGATAGGTGATGGAGCGGTTTCCGCGACATGGTCATGATTTCACTTTTCTCCTCGTTTTATTCGCGTTGGAAAACAGTGTTTGAGTTCGAACAGTGTGTGTGTGCGTTTTTTTCCTCCTTCACTGTATCCAATGTGATGATTGTCACGTGGCGTAGAGTCGTGTCACGTCGCAGACTACAGCTGCAGAGGACGATCGTAATTAGGGATGCGTTTAAAATGCGATAATTATCAGCAGCACCATCGGTCCCCGCCATGGACGGAGATTGTCCATTGGCTACTACTTCCTGTTTTTTTTTTGCGTTGTGTTCATCCACTCCTAATTCTGTTAGTGTGCCGCGCAAGGTTTGTTGGCGCACGTTCCAACTCGCCGCTCGCCCCATTTCCCTTTCTACCGGGTGGAAGACTTCATTTTCCAATGGCACTTGTGACCATAGGACCTAGATCTTGAACTTCGATTCGACGGCGGTGGCAATTGGCGGTTGGTATGGCGTTGAGTTTGAGATTGGCGAGGAAAAATTAAGAAACAGAAAGTGTGCAAGAAGCGTTGCCCAATCTGTCCATCAAAGCGTAAGGTTGAAGTGGTGGCCACCACCGGCCATTGTTTGCTGCGGGCCGTCTGTGGACCGGAAGAAGCGAATGGACAGAGAACTGGACAGTCGCAGGTGAAAGTAGCGTAGCTGTCAAAGTTAAAATATGCTAAATTTACTTCACAACTAGATCACAACACGATGGGTGCAGCGCGTGAAGGAGAGAAGAAAAAGAAATAGAGGGAAAAAAACGCCGATTAAATCCGACAAAAGACGGAGAACTGATCGGTTTAGGTGTAAGCGAGCTATAAACAAAACCCTGGCTGGCGATGCGAACATACGGTAGCCGTCCGGGAGAGGGAAGAGTGAACGCAAATTAGTGGTCCTGGTGCCAGATTCTCCCCGTGCGCCTGTTGGTGGTGTTGGAAAAACCGGGTCAAAAGTTTATGATTTCTCCACCGGGCACAACAGTTAATCAACACGGATCAGATCCAACACGTCCAACACCATTGGACCAAACCAGACAAAACCGCGGCCTTTGGGGGCTGATGCG
>JXXA01000011.1:0-11121 GCA_000956255.1 Anopheles punctulatus | reverse complement strand
GCATGATGAACTGTCGGAACGACAAAGAAAGCAGCATACGAAGCGAAACAATGGAGCCTTGGAAATTAGCTACAGTATGAAGATGCGTTTCACGATTGTACGATGGCGATAAGATTGGCACTACCATCACATCCCTAAGGTGCCGACTGTGATGGGATTGCGATAAAATTAAGTTAAAATCTGCAAAAATTATTACACACCAGGAGAACACTGGGACACTGGAGCTGGGCGGGAGCAGTTGGTGTTTGTGTTGAGAACGATGTGATTGTTATTTTGCTCGGGTGAGAAGCTTATGATTTTCGATTAGATGAGGTTGCATTTTAAGTGTTGCAAAACGAAGAGAAACAACCGGTTGAGAAATTCATAGGAGTATACATTAAGATTGTATAGAAAAAGTATCGTGTAGGTAAATGTGTGATGTCTAATTTCAATTTGAAACTAATTTTTAATAACAAACTCGAATAGCTGCATAGTGTAACATAGTTTTGTTTGCTCTGTGAGAATACTTAATATTGTAATTTGTGAAGGTTTTGGGACAAACCTTCTCAAACCAGGAAAAACTATTCTTTGGACAGCTATCGAAAGCGCTACTCTAAATTTATATTCTCACATGAACAATTTTCATCTATTATCCGCATATAGCGCTGCTACTGTCGGACGGATATTGTGAATGTTGTACGGATTGCATACATTCATCGATTCGGCACGAGTTGTATGCAATCCGCATTACACAGCTTAAAACATTGTCCTGCAGATGGCGTACGACACACACTTTACGCATACCAGTAGGTGGCGCTGTATTCGCTTGCTCAAACTTGTAGATAATTTGCTCGAATCGAGCTATACGCATTTCCCAAACGACTCGAATCGCATTACGATTGTTTAATCGATCAAATTTGAAAAACGCTGTTACAGGAAACTTTTCAGGAAAAATTATTCCAAACTTTTTTAATTTGGCAAAACGTAAATATGAAATACATAACATTGTTTTACTTTAATCTGTAAAACAATAGCAATTGGTGCTTTTTATAGCAAATTGTGAAGTGATTAGTGAGCATGATTATGAACATTTTTTATTTTTTAGACGTACTCTAGCTCGCAAGCCGGATCGTATCGACTGGTGTCACGATAAACCAATGCAAAACTTTTTGTGCTTGTGTTTTTGTCAAAAACCGTGACATTTTACTTTGCATTCGTCTTCAATTACTTTTCATTTGTTCATGCTTATTTATAACTTATTTTCTATTTTCCAGTTTTTTTTTCTGTGCGGTAGCAATCAGTCAACTCTTCGTGATGAATCTGCTACCGACAAGAGTGACAGCTTTCCGCACGGGACACGCGTGATAAAAAGGGGATGATCCTCTCACCGTTGGCGTATCGCACCACGGAACAAAACGTGAAAACTGCAATACCGTAAAAAAAACGCACCACCCATGACCTTAACCAACAGGAGGTTGGTCAGTTTTTCACGTTTTAGCTGTGTCATTTGTGCTGGTTTGGTGGCTTGCGGTCGTCGTTCGTCGGTTTAGGGTGAATGATTTGTCAAACAATTTCTCAACCGGCTACCACACCCGCTGGGAGGAGTGCGGACGGCACGAAAAAAAAACTGTTCTGATGGATTCTGTTGCATCATGCGCGCCACCATTTCGATATCAAATATTGAAAGATCGCTCATTTGGAGAGGAGGTTCGATTAACTCGTCGCCCGGATCGGGTGCGACCCCCGACCGGGTTGAAGAAACGGGAAAGAGCGTGGAACGAAAATCGCCACATCACGCTTATTTACGCCCGATGATGGCAAACCGTTGTCCTCCACCGCGCGTTGCATTGCCCATGGTAATTAAATATATTAACACAAAATCGTTCAGCCCGGAGGACCACAAGGGGGTTTTCTCCCGGTGTTCCTTCCGTTTCATTAAACTTATCATCAAAAAGGGATGGGCCGAACAACGCTCCTGGCAGGACATCTTTGTTCTCGCCTTCTGGGTGGCTGAAAAGTTTGAAATGTGATACCGAACGGACGACCACTACCGTCCTGTATCCTTTTCGCTTCCCCCGTCCCTATGTCATCGTCCACCGCCGGGGCTGTGTGGTTGGGCAAGCAAAATTATGATGGACACTTTGGGATTTTCACTTTGCCGTCAAAGAAAATGCCTTCGAAAAAAAACGGGGTTAAATTTTGTTGCGTAGCGCGCGCAAAAGAAAATCCCATTAACCGTGTATCATCATTTTCATTACCCTTCTCGATGCCTGCTCCATCCCCTTTCACTTTCAAAAAAGGAACACAACACTTCGGAAAAATTATTTACCCCTTTCTATTTGTTAGCTTGGCCGGCGGCGCTGAGTTGGCGGCGTTGTCGGTGACGGTTTTCGATAACGCGCCGTGTGTTTTATTTTTATATTTTACTCTCGGTTCTCTGTACATTCGGATTGGATTTGTTTTTTTTTTCTTATTGTTTTTTTTCCGTGCAAAAAGTATCGAATCCCGAAAGGCGATCGTAAAAGGGGTAGATAGACAGAAAGAGGTCCTGTTACATACCAGAAAATCCAGCTTTGAAGTGCAACACAAGTAGGCTGCGCTGTGTGGCGGTGTTGTTTGTTTGTGTGTGTGTGTGTGTTTTTCCCCGCACACGGGTGGAAATTTTTCACGTTGTTTGTGCCATTTTTTCACTACTTTAAAAAGCTGACGCAATTATCAACTCACGTCCAAACATTTCGACTGCGTGTACCTTCGTGTCCCCGCTTGCAACCGCCCGAACTCGACCCCTATAAACCTGGGTGTATGATATTTTTTTTTCGGAAGGTGGCAAGGATGAATGGCAAACCCTTTTGAACGGGATTTTTATTTTTAGAACACGGAAGCACTATTTTTTTCCTCGTTCCTATCGTTATCCCTGCTGGAAGAAGCTCGCGTAGCAAACAAAAAAAAAAGTAATCTACCCAATCGGTACCGATTTCTATTTGCTTTAACACCGCAACGCCGGTGTGCTCGAGTGCTCAATGACGCAAAACGCCGCCGCCACCGTGTCGTCCGTCATCAGGTTTGCCAGATCCCGTGGAAGCAAGGGTTAATGGGAGGGCGAACCAGGGGGAAAATTATTATCAAAAATTAAACCGAGAGAAATAAAGTTTAAAGCACAGAAAATACAAAAAAAAATCGACAACGGAAAACGATCCGGTTTTTGTGAGGAGGAAACAATGATTTACAGGGCAGCGGTCTTCTCCGGGCGCGGTTTGGATATTACTATTAGGCAAACTATTGTTTTGAAAGTAATTCATTTCCTGCGCGCAAAGGGCTCGCCGCGTTTCAATGGTTTATGCGTTTTTTTTTTGTTTTTTAGTAACTCTGGATTTGATAATATTAAACCGACACTTCTATGACTGCTGCCATCTGTCATAATGATCATGGCATACACGCTACTCGGTTAACGCAAAGCGCCGAGAGATCGAGTTTTACTGTTTTCTCAACGAATTATCCAAGCCCAGGCCTTTTTAGGGGACACGGGAAGAGAAGACGGTAAGACAAATAAATTATTGGACAATTATCTACCAACGCAACGCGTGTGGGGCACGGCTCGGATGACACGGGTGACATCCCGGTGCGCGCACAGAAGACATCCCGAGTGTTTCGCGACACACGATATTACCTGCCTGCACCCAAATTACAAAATTTCCCATTCCGGGGTGCCGGCCGTATCGAGTGTCGTCCCCAAAAGCAGTACCAGGCAAAACAGAAGTCGATCGTCGCAGCGATCCAAACACGGTAAAAGCGTGTCAAGGTGTCTCAGAATTCGGCGGGGGTGGTGTTGATGAGTTCCTACTCCGATTTTACATACCCGCAATTCAACGCTGCCGATGGCGCTGCTGGGTGGAAATGGCAAGGACATGTATTTATGAGGGGCACACGCGTAGCGTAACCATAATCCGATCGCACAGCCCCACAGAAGAGAGCATGCAGTTATGAATATGAGATTAATCTTGATTACACAGTTCCCCTTTCGGTTGCCCCGTGCGCAACGCTCTGATCCCGGATCGCTCCGGACCCAAGACCATATAAAGCGCCGCCAGAGAAGGAAACCATTAGGGCAATTGAAATTTTTACAATCCAATAAGTGCAATCAGGGAGTCACATTTGGACCACGGCTCGACCGATACAAGAACGACCGAAGAACCGGATGGGATTGGTAAAGTAATGCCAGGCCCGAGCGGGGAACGTCCGGTTCAGGTGTTACACTCCGGACCGGTTCCGATGCAGATGTCGACGCTATCCTCTGACCTAGCCAGAGAGCTCGCCAGAGACCCATAGCCTAGAGGTCACAGGACAGCAGCACGAGCTAGGAGTGGCAGCAGCAAAAGGTAGTAAATCTTGCAACCGGGGACAATAAATCTTGGACCCGTTTTCCGGAGGACACCGGACGTGGGTAATTTAAGAGATTAACCCACGTCTCCCGTGTGCCTCAAAGTGTCGTTCGTACGAACGGAAGCAAGCGATGGTAATTATAAAATAGATTGCACTTTTTTCCACATCGGAAGATCCTCCAACATGATTATCCTTCCTTTCTGGTTGATGGCTTCGGTTGGAGGAAATTATTTTTCTATCACCACTTCACTCCGCAACACACCGATCGTGCGTGTGTCCGTTTCGCTTATGATTTGCCTGGTTCCAGCGGTCTCGGACGAAAGTCACATCGATCATTGTTTCAGCCCGATTCGTTCTACTTCCGGGGCCGAGCGGTTTGAAGCACGTGATGATGAAGCCATTATTCATCCGTTCCCTTGTGTCCTGGAGAAAGCGTACGCGGAAGGCACGTGGTCTTTCTCTCCTGTCCGTGACCATATAATGAATTTGTACTAGAACGTTTGCATGCACGCATGGAGGAGACATGCTGGAAGGGGGAGAGGAAACAATCAAACACAAATCCGCCACTCAGCCGAATCCAAACTCGCCCTCTTCCGCTCTCTCGATTTGCTGCGCGCGATGCATGCATTGTTGCGGTCCGGGCAGTTATTTCCAAAGTTTGCGAAACGCCACCGAACAATTGAAAGCCGGTCATCTGGCTTGGGCGGATCGCGGTCCGAGAACAGATGCCGATCCTCCCGAGAGCTGTTAATTGCCGGTAGAAACCAAACAAAAGGCCCAAAACGAGGATTCGTTGGTCGATTATGGTTTGTCCTTCGGTTGACGCTGCTAATGGTTGGAAAGGGGCTTGTTTGGAAGGGAAGTGTCATAAATTGTAACGATGTCTCTGCTGCTCGCTAGGGTCGATTTAAAGCGATTTCAAAATCATTCCTTTAATGACGAGCACGCTCGGCAGAAGAGGAGCTAGCAGTCACCCAAAAAGACACCAGGACAACGCGATCGTCGTGTCTCGTTAATCGGCGAGATAAACTTCCCGATCAATTAAAGACTCATCAGGATCCCTCCGTCGGGGTCATCCAATCGGAACCAATAATAGACGCTGACGTGTCGCTTTTCGGGCCGTTGGCTTGTAATTATTACACGCAGCCTGTTTTTCTTTCCTAGCGCGTATCGATCAGCGAAAAGAAAAAGCAGGATCCTTATGGCTTGAGACACTTATCACCTCATCAGAAGAAGAGGTGCGTAAGACCGGGCGGGAATCGGTCCCTAGATCTCAACACGCCGGTCGCTTTCCAGTATGCCACGACACCGGGTGGTGTTTCGTCTCCTTTGGGACTCTCGATTACAAACACACACAAGCCTACACACACGGTAGCACACGCCACGTGTGGTGATCATCGTTTGACACTTCATTTCACTCGATGTCGCGCGCACGACCCCACAGGCCAGAACATGTCAGAACTGCATAAAAGAACTGGAGAGGAGTGTGGATGGGACGAAAAGAAGAAAAATAACAACCGACATTTAATCGTCTTTTGACGGGAGTGAATCGTCTAAAGTCGTGCTTCTCTTGGTCGGTCGGTAAGTGGCCTTTTGAGGCCGGGTCCTAAAGTGCGAGTTCCGGCGCTCGGGGCGTTCGGCGTTGTGTCTAGCTTTATGTGTGCCAGATGTTGGGAATAAAAAAAAATCGAAGGAGTGTTGTCGCCCCCGGGGTGAGCGCGTCTGTGTGTGTGTGTGTCGGCGTGGCATATTGTTTGCGGGCATACAAATAATATTTTTTTCTTCAAGACGCTGGATTAAACCCGATTGCTTGGTATTGGGATCGGCCCACAAACAAAACAAAAACCCAACACCTCCTGCCGGAAGATTGCGTCGAGCGTTTCATGCGTCGAGAACGTCGTGTTGCGTTTTTCGGGTGTGACCGACTGAAGCCAAAATGCATGCTTATGTGGTGTGAAGCCCACGGGTAAACTGCATGGGTTCGCGCGGTATGTAAGCCTAGTCACCGCGGAGAGGAGGTGTTACATTTTCTATTCTTCTCAAGGCCTCCAAGGCTAATGATTCGTGAACAAAGTAGAGCACTTTTTTACCACTTATGCGTCGGCCGCTTATTTTGACATCTGCTATGAGAAGGCGATCACTGTTTTTTCTTCACACACATCTTCTCCTTCCGTTGTTTCCTCTTCTGCGACCAATACTACTGTTTTCGATGTTTATGAAGAAATCATTTGCTTCGAAACGGCTTCTGCCGTTGTTTTTTTTTTCTGGAGCAACGAAGTTGCCTCGAAACACCACGAGCCCAAATTTCACCTTTATTTCATTCCTTTCTCCTGCGGGAATCGTTCCCAAAAAGCAACCTAAAATCGGGCCAAACTTTTAAAGCACCCATTCCACCCGTAAACACGCCAGTTTGTAACGGATTTTTTCACTCCCCATAAAACCATCGCCAAACACGCGTACCAAAATCCACAATCATCGTACAGCGGCAGATATATCCCTCACCAAAAACCCTTTCGGGTGTCGTTGCACATCCGTCGAAAAGTGCAGTTTTAGGCACGGAATGCGCGTGTGGATAAAAATCGAGACATCGGAAGGATCATAAAATTTTATGGCTGTTTTTGAAAACCAGCACGAACATTCGTGATGGCGGCAGGGTGGTGGTGGTTGTGACACTTTCGAACGGATTCGGGCTTCAGATTCGACAACCTCAGCCCAGGGGGGAATCCCGGCTTGCTGAAGGCCCTCCTCCGAGTACTCCGAGCTTTTCAAAGCCAATTTAGAAATATGAAAACAATTTGAACAATTTTAATCCTCCACTCACGCTAGACGCATACGAGGTTTTCGTTGTAAGGGTTGTGGTAGTGGCTAGAGTTGATGTCTTTTTATGATGTACGACACGCGTGGCGAACGGACGACCCCGGCCTCAGCGCGTATTGGAATTGTAGATTCCTCTCTAAAGCCCTACAGCTGTTGCGTTCTTTTCCCACTGCGCCGTCGGAGGCTGTATTCTTGTGCACACTCTTGGTGATGGCGTGTATGGTTTCAACGACGGCATCACAAATCAAAGCGTGCGTGTTGAACATCACACGAACACAAATTATCAATTCCAACCAACTGGCTTGGCTTGGCCGTCCTCTTCGTCGTCGTCGTCGTCGCAATCGTTCATGAAAATTTATTCCCACTTACACGCGAGGTGTTGCTAGGCAACCAAATGCTCGCGCCATGGGTTTTCCGGGTCCCGAAGCGGATTTATGGATTTACGAGCCCACGAGCGCGCGTCACCGAACAAATTTCCTTCCGGTCCTACGCGGATGCGCGTAGGAAGCTGTGGAAAATAAAAGAAAGGTCACGCATTGCATGACCGTTGAACACGCGCTGGCTCTGGTTCGATCCATCTTACACCGGAACAGGTGGGAACATATTTTCTGCGTGTCTGAAACCGTGTCTTTTTCCTCCCCCTCCACTAACCCAATTTCATTCCACCCCGTATCCACCCCGTGTGGCGGCAATTCAATCAAAAATGATAAACGGCACACCGCAACAAGCGAAAACGGTTCTCAGAGACGTGTCCTTTTTTCCTTGTACGACCTCAAAAAGGACACGCTTGTCCGTCCGTGCGCAGGCAATCGCATCTGCGACACAGGCGGTAAGGTGATTTCCCCGTAGCAGGCATCGGAAAAATTGGAAAATGTGATCGTTTACATTTTGGCAGCATCAAGGTTTTTTTTCTTCTTTACTTACACTCTCCTTGTTCTTGTACTTTCCACCATTTATCATGTTCAACCGCCCATATGCACGCCGCCTGATCTCGTGTGGGCGCTCGAACGTTTATTGAATTTTCCGCCAATAAATAACACACAAAAACACACTATTCAGGAAAACAGGTAAAAAAGCACATAAAAAATAAAGCACACCTTCGACAATCTGTTTTTCCCATAGCCGTACCCACTGGAAGCACTTTTCAATGCTTAGTCATGGAGAAAATTGAAGATTCCTTGGAGTTCCCTACCTTGAAGCGAAGCACCCAAGCCACAAAAATCCCAAACCCCAAAAGCCGATTGTGAAGGCAACTTAATCCGATTTTCATTCAGCTAATCGTCACCGAACTTCCGGGGAAATGGCACGGTCTAGAAGCGAAGTGGACATAATCCTTTCGGGTGATACCGATTGCGCTCACTCCCTCTGTCTCCCACTCTCTCTCTCTCTCTCATGGCAAAGCAGATGACGCGACGGTTCCGGTTCCGGCAACAGATTGTTCAACAAATGATTCAGATGCACGATTACGAGGCCTCCTTGCGATCGTCCCAAATCACAAGCTCTAAATGAGGTTAGCGAACCGTTGCGTTTTTCGAGAGTGTAATACTTCAAAAGCAACATTGGAATTAAATCGATGCATGCTCAAGTACATCTTATTGGGGGCGCTTATTGCTGTATATAAAAATGGGTAAAAATACACACACAAAATGTATGCAACCCTGAGCAATAAAACACTCGCCAAACAAATATTTGATGAATGTACCGCGAGCCAAGGTGCGAAGGGGAAGGTGGGTGGAAACATTATAAAACTAAATCCGTTTCCTTCCACCCGCTTTTCACGGATCGTTGGATCGTTCGACAAGACATTGAACCACGTACACGACCAAAACACGGTCTTGTTGGTCTTGGGACGTAACTTTCAATCAATGTCAAACAAATAAACGGATAAATGGTACACACACCGCTAGTGGAAAACATGCACCCCACTGACAGGCTTCATATTTTATCGCTTTATGAGCTACATGTGCGGCTCGATTTTACGGCGGGTGTATTCCAAAGCTGATCCTCTTCCGTGTCTAGGTGTCTAAGGGAACGTTTCCTCGAAGACCTTGGCGATCGATCGATCATGCAACTAAGGTGCAAAAGCAGCGAGGAGAGTAGAAAGTTCGTCCTCAAGGATGTACTTCACCAGCGGCGACAGTTACGAATGTGTCGTTGGCAGAATAAAAATGCAAAAAATAACCTGCCCTTCTAGACTGAGCCCTGGCACGACCGATAACGGAGGATAAGACCGTTTTACGGCGACACGGGCTACGCTTCAATATTCGTTAAATAGTTCAAGCATGCGCGCACTGAACCGCATCGACACGCGGAACCGAAGGTCGCAAAACACTTGTGCGAACGTTCGGATGAAGAGAAGCTTCAGGGTGGGGAACGGAACAACGCCACGTTAAAGATGACTAATTCCAGCGCTGGCTCGTGCCGTGCTCGCGTGCCAGTACACTTTCGCGAACGCAAGTGTCGCTCAGCTGCACGGCAAGTGTAATAAACCGTCAAATTTCTTGACCATAGAACGCCATAAACGAAAGTGCAATGAGAGCAGTTTGTCCCTTTTCAGTTGCAAGCTGCAACACGACGAGTCGGGAGCATGCCACGTGAATGAATAAATTAAAGGTTTGTTCCCCACCCTTCGGATTGAGCAGCGGACGAAGGAACCAAAAAGGAAGCACCTCTCTCTCTCTCACTCACTCATTCTATGTGCAAGCGGAAACATAATTAAAAACGTATAACTTTCAAGTGGCGTAAAGGCTTAACTATAATAACCGTAATGACCGACGATCGACTGAGCTGGAAGGAGGAAACCGTTTAAAGGATACGGAAAAGAAGGACAGACGCACCTGTGTGAAGTACGATGGAAGAACGCAGCGCTGATCGTCCAGACGCGAGCACTGGACGCGTTCGAGTAGCTCGAACAGATCGTGTGTCGTACCGCGCAAGCGTTCCGGACTCGTGGTCGCGGATAAACCATTTTGCTTCGCGTTTGCCGTTGCCGTCGTCCACCCGCCCATATGTTGACGCCTGGGTTGAGAGAAAAATAGAGAAAGAAGCAGAGGAGTTAGTGATGTGGGACATACAGATAG
This sequence comes from Anopheles punctulatus, assembly GCA_000956255.1. Lineage (NCBI taxonomy): Eukaryota > Metazoa > Arthropoda > Insecta > Diptera > Culicidae > Anopheles > Anopheles punctulatus. The sequence continues at coordinate 865 of JXXA01000011.1, read as the reverse complement.
ATCTTTAATGTGATATTAATTATGTTTTATCTACAACAATTGTGCTACCGACTATGGTCACTACCCACTACGCCACCACGCCTCGTCTGCCGTCGTCGAATGGGTAAATCCCAACCCCGGGATCAATGTCAAATGTTGATGGTCCGAATGTCGCTAATGATTGATCGTGTGTTTGTCTCGCTCCGAACATTCGCTGTTGCCCGGTTGACTAATTGATACCTCTCGAGTTTGCGTTGCAGTTGCAGTAACTGTGGTCCAAACTTCACCGCGCTTCACCTTCTGCTGCTGTCGATTACATCTACATCACCGCAGCAAACCGCCGCTGGTGAACGGAGATCGGATTAGAACAAATTAATTTAATCGCGTCCAAATACGCGTCGCCCCCTCCCATGTTGCTGAAAACCGTGATCATTATTTGCTGACAACCTTAACTGACCGACCTGCAGCAGCCACAACAGCATTGAACCGAAAGAAGTGGGTGCCACTATTAATGATCATTGATCAAAGCTGATTAATTGTTACATACAGCCGCGTTTCTCTCGCCCCGTTTGTATCTGCTGCTTGAGTGATGATTTCGGAAAGCAAGAGGCTCTTGGAAACGAGCACGAGGATCATGTTACGGACTTGAGCCAACCGTATGCTCGATGGCCGGAGTCCAAAAATGGAACTGCAACTGGTGCTGCAACTAAATGCGACTTTAATTGGACGACGATGATGTATGATGGGTTGTGTGCTGTCGCTGTGCGCGAAGGAGGAGTCCTTTGATTATTTTTTTTTTGTATCCACTGCTCTCATAACCAGCCGCTTGATTGATGATGCTTTGTGATAAGGACAAACAAGGAAGTATCGGTGACCAGCATCGGGA
>JXXA01000008.1:0-11382 GCA_000956255.1 Anopheles punctulatus | reverse complement strand
GGGGGGGGAAGCGTTCGTAAATAGCTAGCGTTAGAAAACGTCGTACGTACCTTCGTAGAAGTCGTAGGTGCACATCGTTTTGCCGGTAATCGTGTCGTACGGATCGTCGCTCGAGGCCAGCGACTTCAGCTCCCGTACAAGACGCTTGTCCAAGATGGCCGGACGGTGAACGATTTTGCCGAGAATGGCCTGGTGTGAAAACAAAACCAAAACCAGCGCTGTTATTACTATCGAATGATGAATTTCCTCCGGCTGCTCTGAGCTCTAGCAAGCTTCGGCCTATGGTCGGAAACGGGGGCAGCCGTTAGGGTGGTCGGCGTCACCAAACTGGATTTTCTGCACCGCAGGCAAGCAAAGAAACCAGTTCAGTGCGCTACGTCCACCGAATCGAGCGACACCGTATGCAAAGCAGCGCTTGAGGTGTGGAATCTCAAGGACGTCCGAAGGCGGACAGCGACCCCGTTGTGGCACGCGGCACTTCCGAACTCACCAACTCGTAGCTGTTCCGCAGCAGCCCGTCGTACGCGCTCTCGGTAATGACGACGGTTCCGCCCTCCACACCGATGCCACCGCAGGTGCCGATGCGCACGAAGATCGGATCCTTCACCTTCGCGTGGTACATCAGCTTGATCAGCTCGTGGAGCAGGATGCCGACCGACGGTACGCCCATACCGTGGCTGATCGAGAGGACCGGTCCGACCTGCAATCGAGCACCAGCCGGACGTTAGGGGAAGGGCTATTCCTGCCGGCCGCCAGCAAAACCTACCTTATACATCGAGTAGCGATACGAGAACGCACTGATGTCCTGGAGCTGCGTGCCCGCCGGAAGCTTGTAGCCGATCTCGTCCATGATGAAGTGCGCGAACGTTTCCATGCGCTTGGGCGTGCCGCCCATGCAGACGAACTGCAATGGATAGAAGAAAAAGAACGAAAAAACGCCAATCGTGAACGGTTTTTGGGGGCGGAAGTTGGGGAGCTGCCACGGTGGTGGTCACCTTCACGTCGCCGAACATTTCCTGCAGATCGTGGCTGCCGCTACCGAGCGCGAGATGGTACAGGATGTCTTGATCCATCAGCTCGATGTTCGGATTCCGCAGCTTGACAGATCCATCGTTGTACCTGCAAAGTGGACAGAACCGGGCGGGTACGGTGATGAATCGGAATGCGGTGTAAGACACATGAAACACTTTGCAATCTGCCGCCCCCCCGGGGGGGCTGTTGATTGGACGCGCGATTGATTGATCGATTGATTGTTGATTACCCGTGCACGCTGGTGCCGTTTGTGTAATTACCTGGTCAGGTCCTCCACTTTCTCCTCGGTCGGTTCGTCGTGGCGGTTGCCCTTATCATTATTTTGCTCGCGCCCTGCCAAGCCGTGGTTACTGCTTGCCGCGCCTCCCAGATCTGCCATTGCAAGGGCTTTCGTTTTTTTTCTGTTTTTGCAACGCTATTCAAACAAAGAGTGTGTCTACAACTAATGTTAAACGAAACAACAAAAACAAAAAAAAATGGCTAGAAGCTGTCGCCTAATTTGAGGCCGAGCCTTAATTGTACTAATGAAACGTGACTTTTGCCTTCGGATCGGAGAATCCGGCAGCCGGTTGAGTGTGGCTTCCAGGTTGGGTTTGGGCTGTGAAAACTTTTCAGCATGAGGCCTTGGAAATCTTGGAATTTGAACAGTCAGCGCCGACTTTTGCAAGTGTCATGCGTTTCTTACGTGCGGGAAGCGATACACGTATCGCAACATCACGCCATGTGCGATATCGCCTTCACATTCCCTCCCTCGGCCCGTCTCGCTCGCACTGCTGGTTAATGGGCCCACCGTGCAGGCGGCACACCTCGCGTGCCTTCGACGATGCCGGCCATTCTTCCGGCGGAGCAAAAGTGCACGTTTCAGTCGTAGGCAAAGCGATTGCGTGGCGGAATACTGTACCGTCAAGCACGAGCAGCAGCAGCAGCACAAAACACACGATACACACACGCGCGCGCGCGCTAACAGGCGGGACTCGCTTGACGCTAGTGACGCGCGAGCAAACAAACACCTCGACAAGCGGGTAGTTCCGAGCGAAGGTAGGCACGACAATGGCGACACTTCGGCAGCGGTCCGGACGCGATCGTCCTAGCGCGAGCAAACCATTAGAACTAGCGAAACCAATCGTACAGACACCAGTTTTAATAGCAAACAAAAAAAACACTAGGCGGGCCAAGCGGCGCGCACGGCAACGGGTACGGGAGCGCTCTGCGCTGCTTGACAGGCGCGGATCAATAGTTGGGTAGCTCGGCCTGATGGTCGGGCCCGACGGATGACATTTGTATGTAAACAAATGTGCTTTTCTAGTCCAAGCGCGGGTTACGCCGCCGCTACCCGCCGCCGGCACGGAAAAGCGCATGAATCACGCCGGCTGCAAAGCTTTGCTGCACGGAAACTTAATTGCCGACCGCAAATAGACTTATCGGTCTGCACTTGGAGCGCGGCTGCCGCGACCCACAATGGCGTGGCTCGCACTTGCGCGCCACCATTTTCGTCGTTAAGCCTAAGTGCGCGGCAATCGGTCAATCAATCGCGTTCTAAAGCAATGGCTGTTGTTTGTGCGGGTAATAAGGTTATTGGATTCACGTAATGCTAGCAGCGGCACCGAAACGCCCGCAGAACTAGAGCACATCGCGTTTTTGCTCAGTGTGCGGTTGTCGCCATCGTACTTACTCGTCCCTTTCTTCGTCCTCGGAGACAGATGACCGATAGATCCAAGACATTGTGTGGTGCCTAGCGAACCGAGCGGGTTACAGGTGGTTCTAGCAGGTGTTTGGCTTCCTAAAAGGCAACAAAGACAAGTAAAACTTTGTTAGTGGCGTGCGAAATCGCTCGTCGCATTTTGGAAAGAGGCCTTCTCTGAAAACTTTCGGCTCTCGTTCTTAACGGTTTTGCTTTCTATGTACGGGTCTATTGTTTGCAAAGAAACCAAACACACAACGAGCAGCAACAAACAAATACAGTTTGACGCAAGTTGACTACGATTCGGAAACGATTCTCGTGCCTCCCGCACCGCACCGGCGTAATGGTGAAAGGTTCTCAAGAACGAGAACACTAAGGCAACAAACTAAAAAAATAAAAAAAAAATAAAAAAAAATGGAGCGCATGGCGTGACTCTCCACACGCTGCGGTGGTATGCGTTCGTACACAAAGTACACGCCGAATATTGATTTTTTTCAGCACACGCGGTGTACAGCATTTTCTTCTCCGGCGAGTACGTGCGGTCTTTTACTCCAAGCACGGCGCTGGCGGGCGGTTTCGCTCTCTTTCGTCGTTCCGACAAAATTCTACTTAAACGGCTCGATTTTCGCGACGATTTGGGACGCCTCTCGGCGGGGGAATAGTTTGTCGCCCGCCACTAGCCACTAGGAGGCGCGGCGATGGCGCCGAGGGCAAAACTACAACAGCGCACTGTTGCTCCCGAACGATTTGGGGATCGTTTTGTTAGGAAAAGCAAACGAAGCTTGGAATTGAGGGCAAACTCGCGGCAAATGAAATAAAACCTAAGTAAACGGAAAGCAAAAACAGACGAGGTATTTCAACGGACGAGGTCCTGCATTACCGCCAAATTACCTACCGATCGGCCGACAGGGTTGAAGTAAAAGGATAGAATAGGGTTTCGGTGCACACTGTCTCCTAGACGCGTTCGGAATCCGTGCCAAACATCTAAAGCCCGTATCGCACAACCACCGAGCCCGCCCTCGAACGCTGCTTTGGGAGGGGTGAAATGTGTTTTCGCCCAATTTTCTAAATGTACATCACACGGAACACGGAGAGAGCGAACCGGACAGCCTACTCTAAGTAACGAAAGCACAAAGACTGAGGAACCGTCGGGCGACCACCTGCCCATGAAGCCCCCTCCAGGACAACGACTTCAAATTCGGGAACACGGTGCACGGTGACTGCGGGACCGCGCGTCGTGGTATTGGTGGGCATGTTACTACACACAGCCACTACCGCACGAAGGCGAAACGAGCGATTCCCTGCACCAGGAAACGCCACAATCATGCGTGGAGTGCGCGAAGCTTGCCCGTCGGGTGGATAGCTTGCACGAAACGATGAAAAGGAAACGGAGACAGGAGACTCCGAAACCGAAACGTCAAACGCTGGTCGCATTTTAGTATTTCAGTCGGGAAGCATCTAGGCGGGCAGTGTAAGGAGCTCTTCCAGCGCATAAACCCTTACAGCCGTTCTTGGAATGTACAATTACTTCGGCTTCTAGCCACGCATACTACCAACGGCACACTCACCGACACATAGAAACGTAAACAAACACAGGCGCATTTGCTGATAATGGCTTCTGGTGCTTTCGACAACAAGACGATTCGTAAAACAAAAGATCGAAAAAAGACAAACTTCTCAGCCAGCAGCAACTGCAAGGCAAACCAAAAATGAAAAAATAAAACAAGGATACGCGAGATCTGCATGAAGGCGGTACGAAAGTTAGCAAAAGTCGTTCGCCACAAACAGGTTCCAAAATTTGAAAAAAAATTAAAAAAAACGGCGAGATTTTCAGTGCGCCGACTCGCGTCCCTTCGTTCGTTCGTGCCTTGCTGGTTCTGGTCATGTGGTTTGGTTTTTCGTCCCGTATCGCGTCCACGATGGGCACGGGACAGATCTATCGGCCACTGGGAATATTTACGTAAAAACTGATAAGCATTGTTAGAAACCGGACAGTCCCGAATTGTTCCCAGTTTCGGCGACCCATCCTATTATCTCCCACCGTCCAACGGTGGTTACTGGTGGGGGGAGGGGGGGGATGATTAATGGGTGATTAATGGTTCCTCATCCGGCGGGGTTCTGTACGTCATTGGCGAGTCGGTGGATCGGAAGGTTCATAAAATTGTGATGATGCAAACGAATGATGCCAAGGATGCGTGGATTTTTCGGTCGCCTCGCTAAATCGTGCATGTCGCTGGGCCGTTCCGGTCACGGGCTGGTGCGAGATCGGTCCCACTTATCTACCGTAAACAATACTTATCACGATTTTACAACAACAAAAGGTCATCACTTTAGTGAGGAGTATCAGACACGCTTAGAAGTTTTGCGTCGATTGCAGCGCGCGCGCGGCTCCGCAACGCAACCAACGTGCGGAAGCAATCGCAGCGAGCGTGTGCCTATTTGCTTTGTGTCTATTGTCATATATTTTCCCTCTTTTGTTGTTGTTGTTGTTGTTTTCTAATTTTGCATAATAAGCTCCAGGCTCCTCTTATCGGCTCATCAGAAGATTAATGCGGCGAGAAAACTACGCTGTCTAGACGGATCGCTTCCGACTAAAAGGAGGCGCGGTGACGCAATGAGGAAGGAGCAAGTGTCGGAACACACACACACACACACACACACACACACACACACAGATAATCAAAACCTAAACAATCTATCACATACGCACGTCACCGCGCACCACACCCTTTTTTTTAATGGTCATGCTATCAACAAACCAAGCAAAACAAAACCGCGCAGTTAATACTTAGTTCAACGTTAACAACGACGGTGTTTTTAAAATAATTATTCATGTTTGATTTATTGCACAAAAAAAAAAATATTTCCGACTAGAACTAAATAAAAACAATTAAGGTTAGATTTGGAACGAGTATTAAAAAGAATTTACCAGCAACTGGACTAGTGTCAGACGAATGTGAGTTGAGTGCTTCCACCGGGGGAAAGCGTTGACGTGAGAACGAAGGAGATGAAAGCGAACGTATGAAATCTGTTCTGCAAATGAAGCCCGGCCGATCGCTCCTCCGTCCACTGTCGCTCCACTGTCCTGAGCCTCTTTTTTATTGGTAATTATATTAAACGATTTATCATTTATACTAGATACACAGCAAGCGTTACGAGATCCCTCTAAGCTAGACTAATGTTAGTTTTTTTTTGTTGTTGTTGCGAATTACCACACGCGGGGAGGGGTGTGGGGTTTGTTTTTTGTTTGTTTGTGCGCGGGTCGGTATGGTGGTACACTTTTTCGGAAAACGCGTGCGCGTTTGATTATACTGCATCACTCCTCACTCCCCCCTCCCTCTCTCTTTCTCTCTCACTCTCTCTCTCTCTCTCTCGCTCTCTTTTCGTAACGAGACAATCGATGCGTACTTAGTGGATGACTTCCATGTCCTCGAGATCACGGCTGTAGCTGTGTGGGAACGAGTCGTTGAGTGGGAGGGTACGAATTGTTGTTTGGTGCGGAACTTACCGGCTGACGGGGCGACTGTAGTTGGACATGGACGAACCGGAACGATGCTTGTTGCAGTCGGGGTCATCGGGTGCGCCACCGTCACCGCCGAGCAGATAGAGCTGGTCGAGATATTCCGACGTCAGATAGGTGGGCAGATCCGCCTCGTCGTCCTCGATCGGACCGTACGTTTGTATGTCGTCCGTCGTCTCCTGCGAATCGACCATACTCAGCCACTGGCTGTTGTGGTTGCGGAACTTTTCCAGCTGGAATATGTTTTTTGTTGTCAATGTTGCTTTGTTTAGGTTTACAACGGGAACGAAAACAAAAACACAGAAATACCAACCGTAATGCGGGAAGCCCAGTCCGTGTCGGTGATGGCGATAATGTCCAGGCAGACGTCGCACACGCGCCGTATCTCCTCGTTCTTGTCGTGCATCAGATCGATCAGATAGGCGGGCGACTCCGTGTCCTTGATCATGTAGCAGCGGGTGCTCTCGTGGCGCAGCACCTGCTGAAAGACGAACACGATCTGCAGCACCATCTCGTCGTCCTCCTGCTTCGCCTTCAGCAGCTCGATCAGCGACAGGATGACGTCCGCTTTGCACAGCAGCATAGCGCAGGACTCATCGAGCGCGCACGTGCCGATAAACACCACCATCTCCAGAACCAGATCGTCTTTGTACTTTCCTGTGAATTGAGTGAACGCGCGCGCACGCGTTAGCGAATGCTTCAACTGGCCCGTTTGGATGCGTGCGTTACCTGGTACGAGCATGCTGCGGATCAGCGGCACGAGATTGAAGTTGTGGATGATCTGCGAGTAGTCGAGATCGGCTAGCGTGAGGTTGCCGAGAATCCCGAGACACTCGACCGAGAACTCTTCCTCTTCGCACTCGGTCAATATTTTAGCCAGATCGCCCACAAAGTCCTGCAAGGACGAGAGAGGGAAAAAAACAAAAACGTCCGCTTAATTTCTCAGGAGGAAAGGCAGCTTTTGTACGAATGCAAGGGCACTTTGCTCAAAACGACCTCTCCCATACACAAACACAGCCCCACTCACCACAAAATGCGGACGCAGCGTGTCGTGCAGCGAGATGTTCCGTATCATCTTCATGATCAGCGTGTCCTGGCACTTGAACGCGCGCGACATCAGACTGTGCAGCCGGTTGTTCTCGATCATCATGGCGGCGTTCCGGCGGTTGAGCGCCAAATTTACGCCCAGTGCGATCAGGTCCGGGTCCGACTTCTGGTTTAGGTTCAGCAGCAGCATATCGACCACGACCGGCACGCAGTCGGTGTACGTGAACATCGACTTCACCTTGTCGTCCAGGCTCATATGGTAGAGTATCTTCGTGACGATGCCGTGGTGCTTGTCGTCGCTCAGGAACGTCACCAGCTTCGGCAGCAGCCCGACGCGTATCATCTTCGCCCGCAGTCGCGCATCGAACGACAGGTTGTACAGCAGCTTGAGCGTCATCTGCACCAGATCCTTCTGCGACTGCAGCAACCGGGGGAGCTTCTCCACGATGTTCAGCTCGTACATTTCCTCCTTGTTGTCGAGCACGATCGATAGCTTCTTCAGGAAGGTGACGACCAGCACCAGCAGATCGAAGTTCTGCCGCTCGAGCGCGGTCAGCAGCATCTTCACGATGTTCTTCTTGCGCATCTTCTCCTCCAGCTTGACATTTTCGGCAATGTTGAGCAACAGGTAGAAGGCGACGCGCAGCAGCTGCTCCTGCTTGCGCACGAACAGCTTGAACTGCTTGTTGATCTTGTCGTAGTCGTCCTTGAGCTTGCGCGGATCGGGCTTCTCGCCCGCGTCCGCCAGCGGTGCGATCGATTCGCTCGAGTTGGAGTTCGTCATCTGGTTGGCCAGGCTGCTGCTCGAGTCGGCCGCCGTCAGCTGCTCGTGGTAGCTGTTGTTCATCGAGTGTGCCTTCGCCAGCGGGCTTGTCAGGCCGCTGCCGATCAAACTACCGCTCCAGTTGCCCGACTTTGGCCGCTGCTTCAGCTCCGGGATGCGCCGACGTGGTGGTTCCATCTCCTTCGGCTTCTCCTGGTCGATGATCGTGTCGAGCTGTTCGGTGCTGCTCTTAACCGCACCACTCACGTCCAGTTCCTTCTCCTTCGCACTGCCACTGCCGCTGAAGCTGGCCGACATGCTCTTGCGCGCGTCGATATCGTGCTTCATTTGATCGTATCGGCGCAGCTCGTAATCGATCACGTCCATGCAGAGCGAACCGATCTTGTAATTGACGATCACCGAGTGGAAGTTGGTGTAGGTCGAGAAGCAGAAGAAGATGTAGATGATGTTCGTCGAGAGATCGAGCGAACGACGCCAGTCCTCACGCAAAACGCGCGAAAGTGCACTCAGAACCGCTTCTAAAATAAAACACACATAGAGAGAATTTAAAAAAAAAACCTCTCAGATTCCACGCTTGCCACACCAGCACGCTATGTGGCCTACCATTCTTCTCCAGCTCCTCGAGATTGTCCGGATCGCGGGCTAGCTGCAGTATGAGCCGCGAACCCTTCACCTTCTCCGCCAGATCCTCGTACAGCAGCTCGATATAATCGTCTACGTTCCGGATGGAAGCCTTCTCCGTGTCGACTGCCGGGCCGGGTTTGTCCGCGGTGCGTGACACAGACCGCTGGTGGCCCGTCCCGACCACCGGGTTCTCGACCGTCTTCCGGTTCTTTAGGTAGTAGATGATTTGCTCGATATCGCACAGCTGCGATTTGTGAATGAGATCGCATTTTTCTACCACCTCGCGGGCGAGCACGGCCGGATCGGTTTTCGAGTTCAGCGATTTGAGCCGTATGATCCTTTGACAGTCCTATGGTGGGGTGTAACAAAAGTATGCGTTTCAATGTTACAGTATCGTTTCAATCAATGTTCAGTTGAACTTACCTTCTTATCCTCAAGCATAGGATCGCCAGGGTCACCGAAGACGGCTGCTTCCAGCTTGTAGTTCACAATGAGCGCCTTTTCGGTCGGATGCGGTTCGACGGTACCGCCCTTCCATCGTCTGTGAACAAATACAGCGATATGAACGTTAGAAGACCTTGCACAGCGCGTTTCGACGTGGGCTGTCAACAAATTTAGCGATGATCTGGTAATATTTGTGTACATTCTTTCTCTTTCTCGCATTGCCATCCCCACCTCATGCTGCAATACATCTCACGAAAGCTCCAGTGGTAACGCAGGGCATTGTGCAATTCACATTGAAATGATTTTCTCACTCAGAAACCCCGACTGGTAAGAAAATCATTACAGAAAACATTACTTCGTACGCTAATAAACATGTCACCGCATTGGGCACCCGAGAAAAATCGATACAAGCCCCAACGGCATAAGCACACAGATGTACGAGTGGGGAGCTTTCACATCAGCCCGTGCCAACACCAAACCGTCTATGTTTTCACCTGCCGCGGAAAACTACTCACTTCTTAATGTATTTTGCATCCTCGGATTGCATCTGTGTGGCAGAGAAGCGGTACAGCGCTGTGACGATGTAGTAAATGTAATGGACGGTGAAAATGAACAATGCCAGTCCCGCCAGCACCTGCAAAACGCTCGCCAACAGCATACAACGCGCAACTATCACTGCTGTTTGGCTACGGGCAGGATACGGCCCACCGCCTCCGTTTATCCATTGCCGTCCTTGAACGGAGGGTGGGAGATGGCCGAATAATCGAAGCGTCACGAATAATCGACTCCACAATCAAGATCTTCAAACATAGCGAATGTAATCAACGAAAAGCAGCCCTGTAAAACCGATAACAAACAATTTCTGTGTGATTTAGAATTGCAATATTTAAAAAAATTATTTTCACAGGGCTCACAGCATTCTTAAGGTATCTTTTCGTGTGAGAAATTGAAACGAATGTGAACAACGTAAAAACAAAACAACTCGCATGACAGCGACAATTTGACAAATGCACGAATAAAACCGAACCAACCGTGGGTGGATAAACCCGAATTGTTGTTTCGATTCGAGTTGACTCGAATCGAACAGATTTGCTATCGAAATTCGTTCTTCGTGTTCAGACGAGGTGCATTTGATAGTCGGCAGGGTCGAACGTACATTTTTCTCTGTTTTTAGAGGTTTGTAAGCAAATAGATTTCCTTATCTTATTGATTTAGTCTCCTCTATAATCATCTTGGCCATATCGGGTTGATTGTCAAAAACACCTCGTCTAAACAGGGCATGACAGCCGGATATCGAGTAGGGGAACGCATACCGACCCACACACGCAACCCACAAAACCACACACCCATATAAACAATCAGACTGTCATAGAGATGAAGTACACCGTGCAGCAGTTGTGTCTGTTTTTCTTTTCCTCGATACTCCGTGCCGTGCGTGTGTGTTTGATTTCGTGCGTGAAGCAATAAGCAGTGCGGAAATTGTTGTGGTGAAAAATAAGCATGCTTGGCAGCGCGGCGGCTGGGTTTGCTTGTACGCTAATACCGGTGGTAGAGTGGTCGGATGGGTGGGCGACCGTAGATGGTAGGAGAAAACGGTGCTGGTACTGCTGCAGCTCCGGCGGTAGCTCCTTCCCTGCTCCCGCCAGGCAGGAGCTCGGTGTGTTATTTTTAAGCAAAATCGGCAATTCCACAACACTCACGTTGGAGATTTGCCGCCCGCGTTCGCTATGGTTACGTATTAGAGAACGGGAGGAGAGCAAAAAAAGAAAACCACGCACGTTCCCGGAGCCACTTAGGTGCAGTGGTTGCGCGCACACACCGACAGACACACGCAGCCTGACCACGGCAAGGAACGGTCGCAGTTTTGATTTATTTTTATCGTCACACAGCCAGCAGCGAGTGGAGCACGCATGCAGCGGCGCTCCGTTCATATCGACGGTTGCCGGTTGGACTTCGCATTTGCGTTCACTGGAACCATTTTCATACCGAGCTTCTGTCGGCTGAACCCTCCGGGATCGTCCAGGTGCTTCTTTCTCGTTTCTTGGGAAGCTATTTTAGTGCGCGGAACGATTGGCTTCCAGCGTTCCGGAACGTTCCGGGGGCGACCCCGTTGGCGTGTCCTGTCGGAAGGATTAACAACCGTAGCAGAGGAAAGAAGAAACGAACTGTCGACCATTGCTCTGCGTAATTCTCTCGCTCCTTCATACACGCGCGCTCTTTTTCTCTCTCTCTCTCTCTCTCTCTCTCTTT
>JXXA01000007.1:0-10214 GCA_000956255.1 Anopheles punctulatus | reverse complement strand
TTTCACTTTTCTTCTTTTTTTTGCATGCATGCGTGTGTGTGTGTGTGTGTGTCGAATATTTGCCAATCGTGCACATGCCGGGAAACGGAACGGAACCTGCACCTGAGATGCACCGTAAAGGACAATAAATTTCAGCTCTTCCGTCTTCTTCCTTCCGCGTAGCGCCTCCCGGGGTAGGGATGCGGCTGACGTTGACATATTGTACATTTACCACAATTTCGCGCGTCCCCGTTGCCGCTGCATTAATGAGCGTGCGTTGTTTAACTTCCACGCCGCTGTGACGCACACGAGAGGCGAGATGTGCGTACGAATTTTAAGCGGGAAGGTGGAGTCAGCACCGAGTGAAAGCGCACCACCGGCGGTTCTCGTACATTCCTTGCTTCCTGACGAGCAAGGACGGTATTTTTTGACCCCATCATCGCCATTATCATCGTCGGCGCTTTAGCCAATGCTGGCCACTTTCCCTTAAACCGGTTCGAAGGTGGTGATGCCGAGGGTGGAACGTTTGGAACATCCCGATCAGAGATGGTTTTTTTTTCTTGTTCGTTCGATTTAGTTTCGATGTTTTCTGTCCCGATATGATCGGGAGAAGTTTGTGCGTATTCCACCGGAGGTTGAAAATCGATTAATTCACGTTTCGCTTGTTTTTTTTCCGGTTGCTGTTGTTAAGGCTGACAGAAGAGTTGTGCTTCTTTACGTAATTGAACATTCATCACTTCACGTGACTATAGCCATCAGGTAGCCAATCGTGCGTTAAACTATGCGTATTAAGCTTTTACGAAGATAAATACTTAATCGACAGTGAATAGGTGATCATAACGTACGTATTTTCACACGCTGCACTTGTAGTGCGTGAAACACCTCCAGTTGGTGCGCCCGATCGTGGTGACCATCGGGCGAGAAAGGGCCACCGAAGCACGGATGGAATGTTTGTTCTTCGAGCAAACGCTGCTGTTTGCCATCGCACCCTCTCTAGTGTCTCCCAACCGCCGGGCCCTGTCCCTCCCAGTCCAAAACGGAAAAGGGAGATTTATTTAATAATAAAGAAACACACTCCCAACCAGCGCCGGTGCTCAAGATCAATAAAACGCACATTCCAAGCCGGGCGGAAGCGTCGGCCGGTTGTGAAATCACCCGACCTGGCTGACTGACCGATCGACCGACCGACCGACCGACCGCCCGATGCTCCAAAAGCCTCCACACCGGATGATGCAACCGAAAAGATGATAATTATGGGCTCATGCAGCCGCTTGGGGAGGGAGGAGCGAGCAGGTGGAAAGGTAAAAAAAACACTTTCCATTTCTTGTCTTGCCGGAGACGCACCCCAAAAGGAAGATGCACCCGACGTTGGATTAATGGCGCGAACGCTGGGAGTGGATGGGAACATTCGGTGATGTTGTTTTAATGGGATGTAACGTGTACACACCAACCAACGGACTGGGTGTAGGCCGGTGGGTAATGAGTGGCGATTAGTGGCCGGTCCCTCCCGCTCGCTCCGTCGCTCGTTTGCACTGTGAGGGAGATTACGATTTGTGCACAATTTGTGCACCAGTGGTTGCCAAATGGTTGCACGCACACAGCTGTTGATTGTTTTTTTTTTGCAACAAACTAGTTTGCTTACGTACAGGGTGCCAAAGGCGGGGCCGGTCATGTATAGACATCGTGGAGATGCGGAAGATCCACAGGAATACATATTGGAATGGAAGATGGGGAGGTTTTCCAAGAGACTTAACTGATAAATCATCACGGACTAGGTTCTTTGCTACTTATCAGTCGTTTACCGACGGGCTGGACTAACCAGAGTCGTGTCATTATTAGACCTTGTCCTAGTAGCGATTTCTCAGGTCCTGAGGTCTTATTAGGCTCTTCAACACATCAGATCTTCGTCGTACTATTAGATCTACTCCTTGTAGGAGCTCCTCTATCGTATAAAATTAAACCACGAATCGTATCTTATAAACGAAAGAAACCATTCGATATTATATGTATCCTTTCAAAGATCTAAATAGACTATAGAAGCTGCATATCTTTGAAAAGATCCTTGTCTGCTCTTAAGTTTTGCGGATCGAAGTTTACCCTTCTGGAGATAGCTTCGCGAATTGTTTCAAATAATATCAGAAACATTCTTCGAACTCAGATTCTTTAGTCAACAAGGATATGGATCTAAGATCTTAAAGATATCAGAGCTTTCGACACTTAAGATATTGACTTAAAATTCATCATTATTTCGTCTAACGTCTCCACAAATCCAAGAACAAATTGGCAAATGATTGCACTAATAAAAAAATTCTCCTCCCTTTCCTTCAACAGCAAAAGTACATCTGGACCAGCGGTCGCCTGTGCGACTTCAAGGGCTGCGATCGTCCCGACCTGCAGCCAACGAACGTGAACGGGTGGTTCTGGACGGCCGAGCTGCAGAAGCTTGCCCCGACGACCGTGCGCAACCAGAACGACTGGTCGGAGAACGGTGGCATCGGCAAACCGCAGCCGGACAACCGTGAGCTGATCCAGGGCGGCGCGCCCGAGAACTGTCTCGCCATCCTGAACAACTTCTACGACGACGGCGTCCACTGGCACGACGTCGCCTGCCACCACGTGAAGCCGTGGGTTTGCGAAGAGAACGACGCCCTGCTGAAGTACGTCAAGTACAGCAACCCGAACCTGCGCATCTAGAAAGCCATCACCGTTCTCCTCCTCCCCGCCAGCCCATCATGCGCGGGCGGACGGGGATTGAAGTTTAATTGAATCGACTGCTGTTTTCTTTTTTTTGTATTAATTGACACTTGACAATTCATATTTATTTGATACGTGTCGCGACGCTCGCGGGAACCGACGCGATCGTTCAGCGAGTGAAAGCAAGATTGCGCGAAAGAGTGAAAGAGATGAAAGAGCGTAGCAAATTGCGATAGACGCCAATGCGTTTCTGCGATGCGAATGTATGCAAGGCGCAGAAAGTGTAATACAATAAATTTTAATTAAGTATAAAATAAGCCCTGCTTTCGGTACATCATTCCATCCAATTTCCTCCAAGTCATCAATGCTCGTTTGAAGTAGAACACAAAGCTGGTCGCATTTTCTCATTCCGATTTTGGGTTCGCTTTGTATAAAACACATTTATTCAATAATATATTTTTTCAATAAGTTTAAACGAAACTATTCTAATAATTATCATATAATAATAATATTAATATAATCCTTGCAATGCTCCAGGCGCGTGCATTCCACGTTCTGTTGCACTTTTCGCTTTGTGTGAGGGGTTTTCTTCTAAACCGTTTTCATCGTTTCCTTCTTTCTAAAATAAGTTTGTTCTCTTTATTACGATGTTTACGATTTTTTAAAGTTCCATTTGTGTGTCTGTGTGATTTTCGTATGTTGTGGGTTTGTCTAGTTTGATTTTCATGGCTGTTGTTGTTGATGCTTTAAAACATGTTTCTAGTCAAATTGGACATGTTTCGTGATGCGAACATGATTTGGTTCTGGTGTGTGTGTGTTTGCTATTACTAGTTTAGGTTGTTATCGACACGTCGGAATTTTGTTTGATGCTCCTTTGTGCTCCTCTCCAATGCACTCCGCTTTGTTTCAAAAGTTCAGTGTTGAGATGTGGTTTATTTTTCTCAATTTTCCCCTCGTTCCGCAACAAGAAACACACTACTATAACAAAGAAAAATCTGGCGTTATCTCTGTTTGTTTTGTAAGCACTTACGAGCTAGTTAGAATCCGCTGCCTATTCGCAGCCAACAAAATAAATTACAACGTACATCTGCCCATCCGGCACCACCGGGGCACCCGGAGTGCGAACCTGGTTTTGCAGAAGAAAAACACGTTGACTCCGGCGGTGGGTCGCCGGTGGGTGTGGGTTGGTTGGTACGTGTGTGTGTGTGCTGCTTTAGCTACACCCCTCTACCACTCTTCTCTACGTTGCTTGCTACGTGTTTTGTCATTTTGTATCGAGGACGAGGAGGGGACGCAGGATTTCATGGCCGTTTGGCTTCTACCTCATTTTGGCTCTTCGCTCCATCGTTCAGCGCATCATCTTCCCGCTCTGGGTAGCACTTGTGGGAAAGTAGTGGATTATAAATTGATTTGCTTCGTTTTTAAGAAAATTTTAAACGACTCCTTAATGGTGCGCTATTGCAATTCGTGAAGAATTTTGTTTTTAACGCTATCGCGCAACATCCGCCTCCTTAACTTTGTGTTGTGTTTGCCGTTTTTTTGTTTTTGTTTTTGTTAGATGTTACAGTTGACTACTGCAATTACGGTTTAAATAACAGCTCCGCTCCCGCTTTCCGCTTTGTCTACGCTTGTTCTATGCGCTTGTCTCGAATTTTATTCCGTTTACAGAAATTATTTCTTCGCACTCATCGCAGTATCATCAATATGTTAACTGATACAGTGAGAAAAACCTAACCGAAAACATCATTTGTAAGTGGCCATTGTTTTGTTTCCTAATTCGTGTGCATGTTTTCTCTCTTCCTCTCCCTCTGTTTCACATCTTAAATTATTCACAGACAGAAAACAAACACACACATATTGCAACAATGTTTTCACTAACCGCGTACGTTTTCCATCGTTCACGCGTTTCCAACCTTCACGGAGTGTATAAAAAAATGTAAAAGGGTGTTATTTCACGCTGCTCTTTACAGTGAAGCGTTGTAAGCAGTCTAATGTTAACAGCTGGTAGGAATGGTTAATTATTAAGTGCTCCAAAGCAAGTATGTGGCACGTTCAGGTAGTTGTAAAGAATAAATTAATAAACACCAGTATTTTGCACAAAAACATAATAATAACAAACCACACACAAAAAAAAACACAAAAAAACTCGTGATAAATTCTATTCGCAAGCTTCCTTTGAGTGTAAAACGACAGGTGGTTGATTATGTTTTCTTAAATTGTGTGATCATATTCCTTCCTGGCTATATGATCTACAAACTGGTTCGTTTGTGCTATTATGATATATTAATCCTTAGTTTTCCACAAAATATGGCAAAAGTCAAAACTATAAAACAAATTTATGAGATAAAAGATAATCAAAGTTAAAAAAGATTTAAATTTCGTTGTCAACGGCTCTGTATTTTATATTTTATTTTAAAAAATTCGTAGTTATTGACACCCAAATTTATGATTATTGCACTTCGAGTGACTGGCAAAGCAAATAAAACGAAAGGTACGATACATACTAACACAAATCATGCCGCAAAATCAATCGACACTGATTAACAATAAAAAAAATTGAGATTCCTCTTAGCATTACACATTACAGGGATCGAACGATCGAGATCCGTTTGAGAGCGACAACGCGATACCATATAGTGGAACCTCTACTTTTTTCACCGACAAATTTCTACACACCACTTCGTGAAGGGATGGAAACAACCGCGAGCTAAGGACGACACGACGATTCGGTCTACTATTCTTACAAAGCGTCGATAAGCGGGGCGAGGGGCGGCACAGTAATGGAGGCACCTGTTTTCGCTATCATTTTGCGGAGGGACCGTTTAAAAGGAAAGTTTATATCAGATGTTTACATTTTACAATTCTGTTTTCTCTGTGTTTGCGTGTGTATTTGTGTATATAAAAGCCTAATGTAACACAGTTTGCGTTATTAAAAAATAGAGAAAGAATTTAGACATCGATTGAGATCGTTTTGAGGGTCCCGAAACTATACTGCCGGTGCGCAGGGCACACCATAAATTGGTCGTAAAAAAAACCGTCCAAAAAAGGTACTGATAATACAGAGGTACACTCGTAGAGAAGCCATGTTTGGGAGTTAAATTGAACGTACCCGATCACGCAACGAGTACAATGCAGGAAGCTTGTTTAATTGCTGCTTTTTTCAGAAATCAACTTCACACGTGCATCGAAACTCATTTCCCGGGAAATAGTTCAATTCAACAGGCAATGGTTAGTGTTTATACGGGTTCATGTGTATGTGTGTGACATAGTCCTTGCAGCCAATTTGAAAAGAACATGAAGCATTTCCATACCATACGACCACACCGGGAGCCTACTAGTTTAGTGAAATTCAATAAAATGCTCGTGTCATTGTAAATAACTACATTTAAACAAAACAAAACAAAACAAAAAAAAACAACCGGCGCGTGTTCCTTTCCGCACCTTTTTTCTTCTGTACACAAAATGCCAACAATGGGTGGGAGCTACACGATGGAACCGAAACTGGTGCCTCCTTAATGGAAAAAAACTGGGAGTTCGATGTGTTTAAACAAATCGGACGCGTGCGGAGACGTTGGGCAACGTTCGTCTTCCTATCCAGAGGGTTTTTGGGAAGTTTGTCGTCTTAACGCACACGGTACGATCGCTTAGCGAGCCACGCTGCACACGTACATGACAAAAGGGCACTCACAGGGGGACTGGAACGTGATGCACGTTGATGTCTTAGGTGTCCCCGGGGGAGGGTGAGGATTGCTGCGGTGGACGCTTCAACGTGACACCGAGGTTCTCTCGCAGCTCCGCAATCTCCTGCGCACCCTGTAGTAACCGCTTGACGCCCCGGGGCAGCCCGCGACACGAAGCGAGATTGATGGCGTTGATGTGCGGGCAGTTCGCGAGCACCTCCTTCACTGCCTCCATTGAAACCGATGATCCGCACAGGTTGAGGTACCTGGTTGTTGCGTTGTTGTTGCGCACCAACGAAATAAACAAACGAAAAGCAATAAATGCATCAGAAAGCTGTGTCAGACGGCAGATGTGTTTTTGTTCGGTGCTGTTTTGTCACCAACTCACTTCAATGGCGATTCGGCGCCCTTGTCCGCCAGGGCTTTCAAAGCATCGTCCAGCGGTTTGGTAGCGCTTGCCCACGCCAAATCGAACTCGATCAGACTGTGCGCCCACTTCGACGCAATCAGCTCTAGGCCCGCACTAGGAAGTGGAAGAGAGAGAGAGAGAGACAGAGAGAGAGAAAAAAAAGAGATAAATACATAACAAATACTTTTCAAATCGACATTCAATACTGACGAGTTTCAATAGAATAAACTATAAGCTTCGGAGAAATTCATAATCAAGTTCAACATTTGCTTTAATAAAACACTTCCTTAGAATGATCCGCCAAGCTTACCTCCGTCATTTTAAAATTGTTAGCAGTGTTTTGGTAACTGTGAGCTTGCTTTGCGGGTGTTCTCATTAGCACTCAAAACTTACCCCATATCGCGATTGATGGAGCAACCGGACAGGAAGAGATGCTTCAGATCCCAC
Organism: Anopheles punctulatus; assembly: GCA_000956255.1. Lineage (NCBI taxonomy): Eukaryota > Metazoa > Arthropoda > Insecta > Diptera > Culicidae > Anopheles > Anopheles punctulatus. The sequence continues at coordinate 3,005 of JXXA01000007.1, read as the reverse complement.
GTCGGCAACCGGATGAGACTGTCGTGCGTAAGGCGTGCGCAACCACGCACGTCCAGTAGCGTCAACTTTGTACTCGTTTTGAGGATGCGCTGCAGAAACTCGTCGTTAAACACACGCGCTTCATCCGCGAGCGAAGCAACGGACAGCTCTTCCAGCTCCGGGAAGCCGGGCGATTCCATCTGAGGTGAAATAGTGGAATAAACGTTGCATAACATTGGCGAACATAAGGGTGCAAAAGTGCGTCTTGCTAGTGTACGTACCTGCTCCTGTAGCGAGGCCGTGCTAAGGTTGATGTGTGAGTTCGTTATCCGGAGTACCTTCAGCTTCTGACAGCCGTGCTGTAGCTGCTCGATATGCAGTATACCGTGCGAGATGGCAACCGTGCTGACGTTGGACAGATCCAGGAGCACGAGATTTGGACAGTGCGTCTGGGGGGTAACGAAACGAAACGGAACAATATTATCCGGCCGGATTTAGTAGCATCAAAACTTGGCGGCACCTTGAAGAGGTGAAGCAGTAAACAATGGCCACTTCAGCTGACCCACTTACCGAAAGTGCTTTCACAATTAGCGGCAAGCCCCCGAGCCGATTGTGAGCCAAATGAAGGTGGGTAAGCCGGCTGCCCATCTCTGTGATGGCATTGCACAGTGACGTTTGGCCGACCGCCGTCTTGTTGGCGTTCACTTCCGCCTGTAGTATCAATAGAAAATAGAAATAGACATTAGCGATCACGCAGCGAAATGGCGAACCGAACGCGCGGACGACGGGTCCTTACATTGACCGAGCTCAGGTCGAGGCTTTGCAAGCTCTTGAAGTTTTGCACCAGAAACAGCAAATGGTCGGAGGAGAGCGCCTTCCAGCCGGTGAGCGTGATGCTGGTCAAATTGGGCGCGGATTCGAGTAGCTTATCCAGTACGCATTGCACGTTCGTTACCTTCCAGTTCGCTGTGAGTTTCGAGAAAGAACATGCCCGTTAGTATTGAGATAAATATGGAGTACACTGTGGGAAGCCTTACCTAGCCCCACTTCGGTTGCGTGCTTTAATCGATTCTCGATGAGCCACTTTAGCTTCTGTTCCGTCTTAAACCGATCCTTCGTCCACGTGCCCAGATCGACGGTTCGCCAGAGGGAAGGTTTCTGCGCCATCTTGTACCAGGTGGAGCATACCCTCGAGAGGCGCATCAGCGCCGGTATGCTTCCCTCGTCCTGGACGACATTTTTGAAGATCTAATCGATGGGTGGATGGGGTAAAGAGAGGGAACAGACGGTAAATCTGACAATCAGCAACGGACGTCTAAAGCTTCCTTACCGTATACAGCACGGGATCCGGTACTTCGTTCGCCCACACGCTCTGATCCACCGGCGGCTTGTACTCGTCCTCCGCGCCGCGCTTCTCCGTGTTGTTGTTCGTTTTTCGCGGCTTATCATTTCGCCTGTTGCGCTTCTCCGGTGACGTCTCGTCCGAGCTATCCTCGTTAAGGCTCCTGGGTTTGCGGGCACGCTTGCGGATCGGTTTCTTTGGTTGTACTATTGCATCAGATGCTTTCTTTATACACAGCTTTATGCCGATTTTGTTTTCACTTATCTGTTGGAGGATGCATTGTTGATGGAAAAGAAAAACAAAACAATCAGATGATTAATATTAGTCCAATATAAATTAAAATTGTTGAAAAATATATCAACTTCAGATGCAAAACTAGTATTCGTGGCCAAGGCTACGTTAACTACATTGTAAAGCTGCCTAGCTTATAGCGGATTTACTATGGCAAACATGGAAGTCATTCGATTAGTCATCGGATAGGAACGCTTAACCATTCTTGAGAAGTGAACGTAAAATATCCGTCATGCCATGGCCATGACCAGAAACTCTTTCGTCAAGTTAATGCATCACACTGCCATCGAGTGGTCAAAGTCAATTGTTCGAGTAATACGAAACGCACTGCGATAACACATAGTCTATGCCTCGAATCACGGAACCGCTCTTTCTCGTACTAATTACGTCGCTGACATAACCCCACCACAAAGACGAACCCTCTACACCTACGGTGTCCTTTCCAGCACGGGCTCGTTGATGGAATCCCCGGGACGATACGCTTTAGTAGCTTCAAAGATTACATTCAAACCACTTGAGAAACTAGCCTATCGCCACTATCGATATACGCCACGGAGCTATAAAAAGCTTAGCCCTGCGGCAAAGCACAAAACAGTGTCATCTTCCATCAGCCAGTGTGTTGAACAGAACAAGTCTTCCTAAAGGTAACGCGCACATCATGAGCGGTACGTTTCGAACTTTACCATCGGGCTGGTGCTTTTAGTGTTTGGGTGTCTCGCGAAAAAGTGTATGCTGACCGTTGATTCGAAATTTACATCTCCAACCCCTTAGTAACACTAATGCAGTACGTGGCAGTGGGATTGCTGCTGAGCGCCGGCATCCTGGCGATCCCGGGCGACCGAATTCCGAACCATCCCAACTGTTCCGACAACCAGAGCTACATCCCGGACTACTTTCCGCATCCGACCAACTGCAGCCGGTTCTACGAGTGCCGTCAGAAGGATGCGTGGGAGTTGGAATGTCCACCGGGTTTGCATTTTAATCCCAAGCTGAACGTTTGCGACTATCCCATAAACGCCGGATGCGAGCCTATCGATCCGGAGGGTGGTACAACAACCAGAGATCCTGAGGTAGTGGTAACTACAACATCAACACAAGCTTCTACGCCCGTTCCAACGATAGAATCTTCCCCATCGACTAATGTACCAACAGAAGCTTCTACACCGTCGAGTGCGCAAACACCAGAGGCAACCAGTTCCACAGAGTTTCCACCATTGACAACAACATTGACACCAGAATCCGGCTCAACACATTTGCCGCCATTGACTACAACACTGGCTCCAGAAACCGGCACGACACATTTGCCGCCATCGACTACAACATTGGCTCCAGAAACGGGCACGACACATTTGCCGCCATCGACTACAACATTGGCTCCAGAATCCGGCACGAC